>JASDQU010587692.1:0-12735 GCA_032191745.1 Picea mariana | reverse complement strand
AGATTCAAGAAGGATTTTTTTGGGGATGGCCTTAAAACTAATGTTCAAAGGTTTTTGGTAGAATGTTTGGTTTGCCAACAAAATAAGGTGGAAACAATTAAGATCTCAGGAATTTTACAACCATTAGCCATCCCAAGACAGCTCTGGGAGGAGGTTTCCATGGATTTCATCACAGGGTTACCAAAGTCTAAAGGAAAGATTGTAATCATGGTGATTGTTGATACACTGACCAAGTACACACACTTTTTGTGCACTCTCTCATCCCTTCAAAGCTAGTACAGTTGCCACTCCATTCATGGAGACAGTTCAAAAGATGCATGGTAGCCCAAAGATTATTGTAAGTGGCAGAGATCCCATCTTCAGTGGACATTTTTGGACAAAATTATTTTCTTGTTTGGGTACTCAATTGGCTCATAGCTCATCCTATCATCCTCAGTTTGATGGACAAACCAAGATAGTGAAAATTTTTCTAGAAGGCTACCTTTTTTTCTTTGTCTTTGATAAACAAACACAATGGTTCAAATGGTTACCCTTGGCAGAATGGTGGTATAACACTTCCTTTCATACTGCAACAAAAATGACACCATTTATAGAACTCTATGGATACCACCCTCCTTCCATCACTTCTTCTCTAAAAGAAAAATCTAAGGTTCAAGTAGTGGAAGATCACATCGAGCATCAACAAGAAGTTCTCAAAATCTTAAAGGACAATCTGACCATGGCACAGAATCACATGAAACAACAAGCAGATCAACATCGTAGTGAAAGAAGTTTTGAAGTAGGGTATTGAGTGTTTTTAAGACTACAATCATACAAACAGATGCCCCTCAAGCAAGCCAATAAGGATAATAAATTATCACGAAAGTACTATGGCCCTTATAAGGTGTTGCAAAAGATTGGTACTATGGCATACAAATTGGAGTTGCCTGCACCTTCACGAGTACACCCAGTTTTCCATGTTTCATGCTTAAAGAAGGTTATAGGCGACAAGATCCCAGTTCAAACTATATTTCAAAAACTTGACCAGGAATGAAAAATCATATTGGATCCTGAAGCCATCACTGACACAAGAATTCTTCAGCTGAGAAATAGATCCATTTCAGAGTATCTCATAAAATGAAGGAAATGGCATGCTGAAGGTTCCACCTGGGAAGATGAATCTTTTATATAGAAGCATCCAAAGTTACTCAATCATTGCAGACAACACTTGTCCCAAGGGGAGGGGCATGCTAAGCCCTACTATTGGCTCATTACCCCTTAATTGGGGCATATTACATTAGTAATGTTATTTTATTTATGTCGGCTTTATTCCATTAGTTGTAATTATACCTCCTAGTCTCCTATATATACCAAGGAGACATTTTCATCTGGAATCATCTTGTACTTGAACATTTATGTGGGGTAAAAGGAGGTTTCCCCCTCGAAGAGGCTTATTATCTGAAATTATCTATTTTTCAAGGCGTTGAGTACTTATTCTGAGGTTTTTCTATGCTATATTGATATTTTGTTTTTAACAACAAATGATCACAAACTTGAAGGTTCAAATAGAAGAAGATAAAATAATTGAAGAAGAACTCAAAGAATAGCTAGAAGAAAAGGACAAGATCATTGGAAACTTGGAAGCACAAATTGTCACACTAAGAAAGGATATTCAAAATAAAAATATGAAGAATAGCTGAAAAGATCTCGATGACATTATCAGTAATCAAAAATATCATCTTGACAAGTCTGGACTTGGATACAATCAGACAAAAAAGGGATCAATCTCCAAAACAATAGAGCAAGAAACAAATCCAAAAAGCTATGCAGAAACAATCAAAGGGGATAGGAAGATATACAAGGAATATTACAAGGACACTCCTCCACCGAGAAGATTCAGATTTCAGAATCAACAATAGACAGATAGGCCTCAAGAATAAGAAGGATTCATAAGATCACCTCCTTTCAGAATATCTTCAACTCCCAAGTATCAAACTATATTTTTTGGTTTATGTTATGCATGTAATATTTTTGGACATAAAGCTGTGAATTGTAGAGATAACAACAAGAACAATAACAACTTTGAGAGTCATACACAAAGGGGTTATTCAAGAAGAGATAGTGAAACAAAAAGAAGAAGTTACAACAGGTTTGAATATTTGAGCATTGAAGTGGAATGTTACAAATGTAACAATTTTGGACATGTGGCCAACGATTGCAGAATAACAGTCCCTCCTAAAGAACCTCAATAGAATAACAACAATTACAGACAAGAACCTCAAAAAATGACATGGATAACAAAGGAAGATCAATATAGCAATGAAGAATGCACATTCACTCTACACTCTAAGCAGGAGATATACGGTTGGTATGTTGACAGTGGGTGTTCAAAACACATGACAGGTGATAGAGACAAATTTCTTACATTACGAAAGGAAATAAATGGATCAGTCTCCTTCGGAAATGATAATTCAGCCAAAATCGTTGGAGAAGGCACAGTCAGAATTGGGAACAAGAATGAAAAGGAAGAAAATGTTCTACTGGTAGAGATATGAAACATAATATTCTAAGTGTGAGTCAAATGTGTGACCAAGGTCATAAAGTTACTTTCGATTCACAAAAGTGTGAGATAAGAAGAGAAGGTTCTGGGAAATTGGTCAGTACAGCTGCTAGAACTTCAAACAACATATATGTGTTAAGTCAAATTGGAAATGAAAAGTGTTGTCTAGGAAAGGAAGATGAAAGTTGGCTATGGCATAGAAGAATGTATCACATGCATTTTGATAACCTTGTCAAATTCAACAAAAGAGAAGTGGTGATAGAAATGCCCCAGATCATGAAACCAACCAACAATTTATGTAAGCATTGTCAACAAGGAAAGAAAAGAAAGACCAGGTTCAAATCAAAGGAATATTCAACAACGAGACCACTGTAAATTGTGCATACTAATATAGTTGGAACAACTACCACAAAGGGATTAAAAGGTGAGAGATACTTTATGTTATTAGTTAATGATTACACAAGAATGAAGCAGTTTTATTTCTTAAGAACAAATCAGAAGCTTTTGAAAACTTCAAGATCTACAAGGAAATGATTGAAAATAAGATGGATTGAAGAATGAAATGCTTGAGATTGGATAATTGAGGAGAGTTCACTTCAAAGGAATTTAATTACTACTGCAACAGTCATGGAATAAAAAGTAAATTCTCCATTGCTAGGACACCTCAACAGAATGAAGTTGTTGAAAGAAAGAATAGGATAGTACAGGAAATGGCTCGGACAATGTTAATGGATTCCAAATTGACAGATATATTTTGGACATAGGCAATGCATAGAAAAATTCACATTCAAAACGGAGTAATGCTCAGAAACAACACTGATAAAACTCCCTATGAGCTATGGAAAGGAATACCATCAAATGTGAAACACTTCAAAGTTTTTGGAATAAAATGCTACATCAAAAGAGAAGATGGCAGAATGGGAAATTTTGAATCTCATGTGGTCAAAGGAGTACTTGTTGTTTACTTGAGTACAAGGATATCATACAAGTGTTACAATATAATATTGAACAAAGTTGTGGAAAGCATCAACGTAACAATTGATGAAACATGTAGACCAGAATCACAGGAAGAAGAAAATAAATCAATGGAACAACTTTTCGATGAAGAAGAAGAAGATGAAGTAGAAGAGGAATACGAAGAGAATCCGGCAGAAACAGAAGAACAAGTTCAAAAAATAACTTCAAAGACACCTAGCAGACGAGTACAAAAGAATCATCCTTCAGATCATATTATTGGAAACAAAGATGCAGGAGTTGAGACTAGAAGAAAAATTCATTCACCATAACAAACACACCTAGCACTCGTATCTACAATTGAACAAAACTGTTTTGAAGAAGCCAACAAGGATGAATTTTGGAATAAGGCCATGAATGAAGAATTGGATCAAATAGAGAAAAATGACACTTGGGAACCGGTTCCAAGACCAAAGAATAATAATGTGATCGACACAAAGTGGATCTTCAAGAATAAATTGAATGAATATAGACAGTTTATAAGGAACAAATCTATATTGGTATGTAAATAATATGCACAGATTGAAGGAATCGAATTTGAAGAGACATTTTCCCTAGTTGCCAGAATGGAAGCAATCTGTTTTCTTTTAGCTTATGCATGCTCCAAAAATATTAAAGTATATCAAATGTACATAAAATCACCTTTTCTGAATGGTGAACTTGAAGAAGAAGTCTACATTGAACAACCAGAAGGATTTCAGTTGTCAAAGAACATCGATTATGTGTGTAAATTAAAGAAGGCCTTGTATGGTCTGAAATAGGCTCCTAGAGAATGGTACTCTAGACTAGATAAGTATCTACAACAGGAAGGGTTCAGAAAAGGAAGTGCAGACAACAACCTCTACATCAACGTAAGTCAAGGTAATATTTTATTAGTTGAAGATTAGGTTGATGATATTATTTTTGGTAGTGATGATAATAGGTTAAGCCAGAAATTTGCAAAAGATATGCAGAATGAATTTGAAATGTCGTTACTTGGAGAACTATCCTTATTTATGGGACTTCAGATACATCAAAACAACCAAGGAATTTTTATTTCTCAAATGAAGTATATCAGAGAAATGATAAAAAGTTTTGGAATGGAAGATTGCAAGCCAGTTATCACTCCCATGCAAACCAGTTGCAAGTTGAACAAAGATGACGATTCAAAGTCTACAGATCAGAGGAAATATAGGTCAATGATTGGCAACCTACTATATGTGACAACATCCAAACCAGATGTAATGCAGGCAATTGGACAGGTGGCACGATTTCAAGAATCACCAAAGGAATGACATGTATTGGCAGTAAAGAGGATTTTCTTATATCTCAAATGAACATAAGAGTTTGGTTTATGGTATCCAAAAGGAAAATATATATCACTTATTGCCTACATAGATGAAAATTGGGCAGTTTGTATGGATGAACAACGAAGAACCAGTGGAGCAACGTTCTACTTAGGTGAGTTTTGGTATCATGGATAAGTAAGAAATAATCATCAATATCTTTATCTACAGTCGAGGCAAAGTATATTGCAACATCATGTTGTACACAAGTTCTTTGGATGAAACAAACTCTGACAAATATATAGGTTCAATATGATGAGCCCATTTCAATATATTGTGATAATCCAACCACCATCAGTATCTCGAAGAACCCCATGATGCACTCCAAGACGAAGCACATTCCAATCAAGTATCACTTTCTATGAGAGCAGGTTGTAGAAAAGAACATCAGACTTGAGTATGTGGGCACAAAAGAACAAGTGGAAGACATCTTCACAAAACCACTTCCATGGGAATCTTTTGAATATATTTGCCAAAGACTTGGAGTTATTTCTACTCCAAAATGAATTCTTTTTGAATGCTTATCTTGTATGTCTTAGATTTACATGAGGAAGCACCATAAGAGGACAATGCAGTTAGCGGTAGTATCCCTGGATGGAAAGATACCTTTGTCATTGATGACAAACAAGAGATATTTATCATATGCAGAGGACAGAGGTAGAGGAAAGAGGCATGGTTCCAGGGGTAACATGAGTGATATGATTTCAGTGTTGCATAAGAGTGTTTCCATCAATGCCAAAGGGGGAGATTGTTGATTAAGGTTGGTTGTCATTGATGTCAACCCTTGAAGAAATCCCCGTAGCACAGAGGTTTGGGTAATGAACCCAAGTTTGTTTGATTTAAATATGACTCATTATTGTATTATCATGGTTGATAAGAAGTAAATATGGATGAACTCCAAAGTGGTCCCCTTATGGTGAAATCCCTCATGGGAAGACGCTTTGCGGAGTGAGAGAAACCATTATTAATTGTAGAATAACGAGATTAAGGATAGTGAATTTGTCAGTTAAACTATCCTATATTCATAGTTGTTCTCATTCCATTTCCGGTGGTATGTGGAACGCCACATAACTCCTCACGGTTAGAGAGTTATGACCATGTAAAGTTGGAGAACCCAGGTTTGGGTAATCGACCAAGTTTGTTTGATGGATAATAGTATGAGTTTTGATATATTTGCAGGTAATACTATTCTATATGGATATTTAATGTCATTCCATTTCTGGTGGTATGTGGAACGTCACATAACTCCTCACAGTTTGAGAGTTACGGCCTTATGAAGTTGGAGGACCCTCATATGTTCGCTTGAAGCCCCAAAATGTCAAAGTAGTCAAAGTGGTTTAAGAGATTTTAGAAGGTAAATAATAAAGTGAAGTGATGAGTGTACTATAATTCAAAGTGAATAGAAAATAAATTATTTAAATAATAAATTTAATGGAGAAATTAGAGGCGGGTTAACCCTAAAATAAGGAAAGTGGGCAAAGTGACCTAGAAGATGTTTTAAAGGAAGCTACTTGGAGAGTATAAATAAGAGGCAAGGCTCTCTCATTTTACAACAAACTTGAGAATATTGAATATATATAGGTTTCGGAGGTAACCAAAGTATATCTAAGCCTAATTTTGGAGGGTAGGTGAAGAAAATAAGGCCGGAATTCAAGGAAGGATAAATTCTTTTGATGGTTCTTTCTAAGGTATGTTATTTACAAGTCATATCACCATTTTCGCAATAAAACATTTTCTAGAATGATTCAGATTGTGAAATTTCTATGCCATTGAGGAAACATATCCAAGTATCTGTGGTAAAATATTCATCTTGTGGTTCATTGTATTTTTATAGTTATACTCCATGGAAAATAGGGTTTGTGGCTAGTCCTGAAACTAGCCAAAAACAACAGTTTCGGGAAAAAATGTCATAACGTCTTCATAACAGATCCAAATTCAGTAAGACAAAATGTTTTGGTTAGAGTACAACCTATAGTATTCTTTGTAATAGTTTCATATTGAGTCAATAAATATTCCCTACGGGGAACGCTCTACAAGGTCTTTCTCTAGAATAAGCCAGAATTCAACAAGGTATGCCATTTTTTCTATAACTCATTTTCTGAGAGGTTCCAAGTAGTGAGACCTGGAGTAATTTCATAAACACATTGAAGAAAATTTTATATCAGTTTCATATCCTTATTCATTATAGGTACAAATTTATGATCATTTCAAGTTAGGGTTGTTGACTAATCCAAAACTAGTCATGTGAGACTAAGGAAAAGTTTGATGAAGATGCTAGTTTCTTGTTGTCAAAGTTAAGGAAGGTTTGTAGGTATGTGATCATATAAACGAGGTCTATTACATATTTACAAATCATATTTGGATTATTATATTGATGATGGATTTTGGTTGAGGTACATGTTGGGTACATGGCTGAGACAAGTAGTTGATGAGCTAGCACATACATGAGGTGTATAGTTGATGATGTTGGTACATATTGATGAGTAGTTGACACATGATTAGTACATAATTGGTAAATGGTTGGATTCACTTGTTTATGGTACAGGTTGATTACAAGTTGTTTGGTACACGTTGGTGCATGGTTGATGCACTTGTTTATGGTACAGATTGATTACAGGTTGAGGTACAGGTTGATGCATAGTTCATATTTATTGGTACAGTTTTATAGTGGTATATCTCACAATGATAGTGATAGTGGTTCCATCATTCTACATCTACTTCAGGGTGGTTGGATGTGGCAAGGATAGATGGTTGTAGCCACCTTTTGGTTGTAGCTGGAGAACATAGGGGGTTCTAGCCTCTTTCTAGTTGTAGCCAAAGAATTGGGGAGTTGGATCTTCCCTCAAGTTATAGCCTAAGAAAATAGGGGGTTGAAGCCTCCTTCCAGTTGCAGCTGGAAAACAAAGGAATTTTGTGCTTCCAATGAATGTAATTCTTCAAGACATATAATAAAAAACATCATGTGGTCTTCTCCTGCTTCGGGTTTCCACGTAAAAAACTGGTGTACTGTGTATGTGTATGATTGTTCATTTGTTCATTGCTCATTATTGGATGATAATTCTGCATTGATATAACTCTTCAATTATTTGGTTTAAAAGGGATTATAATTGCTCTATTATTGATTCAGCCCCCCCACCCTTCTCAGTAATACAACAATAACTTATTTTCTATCCTGTCCCTGTCATGAACAAATTGAAACTCAATGTAAGACATCTGAATAAATATGTTATGGATAATCAAGCCAACGATTTCCCCCATGAAACCAACTTAGTGGAAACCTAACACAACAAGAAATTAGTGTACTCCATCCAAAGTGGGGAATATAAAAAAAAAGACATAATGTTGGATTTATGAATTCTTCACACCCATGATTTCAACTCAATAGTCTCATTCCCATTGGCTAATGTTTGTACATTGGCATAAAATTCAAACTAAAAGTCAAGAAACTATGTAGCATTTTGTAGATTAAAATAAGAAAAGACCACAATACTAACTTTCTCGAGCTATGGCTCAATAATGTTTTCCTTGTCATATACCTCCACAATGGACATGTTTTCTTTCTTATTATCCTTATGCTTTGGATGGGATTTGGGCTTATATGAAGTCACCATTATACTTATTATCATTGATAGGAAAAAGATTTTTTAGAGACTATGGTTGAGTTTTTAAAACATGAATTCATTAACCATTTAGGAATTGAAGAAAGAGGAAGAATTAAAGATTTAACATAGCATCCATAATTGCAAAATTGTTAACGAAGTTCGGTAATATCTCCTACATCTCCGGGCCTGTGTCTCAGTGGGTGAGGATTTCTTATTTCTCTTCAAAGCTTCAAAAGTACATAAGAAAAATGTCAAATGGATTACAAACTGATATGGCTATGCTCTTCTAGATCTCAAGAACCCAACACAACTAATGGCACTGAAAGTGAATGAACGAAGCTCCCAAAAATGGCCTGCAAAGTTTCTCTCCTCAATAGCTTCCCTACACAAAAATGGCTTTGACTGACAAATTCCTCAACATTTCTCCTTTTTTGAACCTCTCTCAGGATGTCAAGAACCTATGGTTTATATAGGCTTGAAGTTGGCAATAACCTCCCAAATTCCCCCCAAGATATGGCCTCAAAACGGGCTACAGATCCTCCAAAAATGGACTAAATCTCCAAAAACATGCTAAAATATCAATAAAAATAATACTATAAAGTTGAAAACCCAAAATTAGATGCATAACAAGGCGCAACCCCCTTTATTCGGGGCCATGTGCATATGGGCACTACCATATGGCCCTAGGCCAAGTGCTTGGTGCTTTGACCCCTTAATTGTCGATCCTGGTCATATGATGTGGCCATGTGTCTTGGCATTACCCTTCCATGTGCCTATAATAGTTAAGTCCCCTGGACTCGTGGCCCCTGGTCAGGCGGAGCTAGCCCACGTCAACCAGGGCTTAGCCCAAAACTGCGGCCCAAACCAACACTTAACCCATTTTCACCACCATTTAGTTAAGACTCACCAGTAGCCCACATGGTTAGCATGAGGATCTAGGTTGTTGGTGCCCAGAGAGGTCTCAGGTTCGATTCCCCTGAAGGTGGAAAAAAAAAACCTTTTACCTAGCGAACCATGGGAAAATATGGGGTGCCACATGTCACCCTGTGATTGGTCCATGTGTCACCCTGAGATTGGCCCATACTGTTGATAGAACCACCCAGTTAGCTTCCCAATCAATGTTTCACATCACTGCCACATCAACCCATTGTACTACCATGTGTCAGTCTGTACTACCACATCAACCGTCGTAAAGTCAAGTCACCTACCACATGTCACTGCCACATCATCCTACCATACGCCCAACTATCGTCCATATGGCCACGTGTCCACCTATCATTGGGACACATCACTATACAGACTGCCATGTATCATCCATATAATGACACGTGTCAAATACGTACAGTGCCAACTCAACCCAAAAGTGACGAAAATGAGTGAAATGTGTCACCTTCTGGTGATGCCACATCATCATGATGTCATGATGAAATCATCCCGATGCATGCTGACATCACCTGTCATACCTGCTAACGTTAGCATTGAATTTGACCAATTTGACTTTTTGCCTGTTTGGGATTTCTGTCAGAACACGATAACTTTCGCATACAGTGTCTGTTTGAGGAAAACATTATATGGACGAAATCAATGTGGTGAGACGAACACAATAGACTTGGTTTCATCCCATTCCAAGAACTTTTATTTTTAGGCCTTCCTAGACCCATTTTGGTTCATGGATCCATTTTGGATGACACCTCCCCACTAAGGCATTTTGGTCCTCCAAAAGGATACTAACCAGTCATCAAGTGCGGGATATGCCACCCCACTTGTTCTCTGTCTTTAAACTCTATCATGTTGACCTGTCTCATCAATATCAATTGCAAAACAACCATAAAAATTGACAACATATTGTTAGCCACTTGTACTTTGTCACATCTTAATGAAGCCACTATCATCCATGTTGACAACATTAGCAATGATAACATCAGAAATATGACTGCAAATGAGATAATATCTTTGTATTACTTGCACGACATTATCTTATCTTGAAGCAAATTATGATTGAACTTCCATTGTACAATTATCTCATTTTCATTCTTAAGATCAATTGCTTAATTTGGCACAATTATAGGTGTGTTTCTTGCATGAGCTTCCTTCCTTAATTGTTCCATTGTTTGAAGAGATTGATTTTCTTTTAAGTGATGAGCATGTACAACATATTCATTGCCTTCTTTGATTAAGTGATATTGATATTGTTCCCTGTAGAAGATTTCTTTGTGATCAAACAAATAAGGACTTCCTAATACCATTCCATATTCATTGAGTGGCACCACATCATGTGTTACCTCATCCACAAACTTTGATGAAATTGAAAACGTTAAAGTGTATTTCTTTATTATGTGCAATTTATGATTGTTGCTTATCCATTTGAGTGAGTAAGGTTTATGATGCATCTTAGTGTTTAATCCTAATTGTTTAATCACTTCCTCTAAAATCAAGTTAGATTGAGATACACTATCTATCAACGTGTTGACCTTAGTATGCTTCATTATGACCCTTATGTGAAATAATTTTCTTTTAGAATCATATCCATCACCAATTTTACTTGTCAAACCAACTGCTGTGATTTTAGACTCATCACTTGAATCTGATCCCAAGTCCGTTGGTCATGATGTTGTTGCAACTTTTTGCCTCCCTTTCCTCTCTTTGAACCACTTCGGTTTCTTCTCGGGATGCAATTGCCAACAATGGTAATTATCATGCACTTCTTTCTTGCAATGATTGCAAGAGAGCTTCTCTTCTTTTCCTGTCATTGAATTTGCTTTCTTGCCATTCCCTTTTATTTTGTCCTCTTTTCTGAAAGACAATTCCCCTGATACACCAACTCTTGTTTTCCCTTCCTCAATGTATGTTGCTTTAACATAAACCTCATCAATATTAGTAGGTCCAAACATAAATACAATGTTATGAATATGTGTAGGTAAACCTCCTATATACTTCATAATAGTTTCTTGGGTATGTAATGGAATGTCTAACATTAATGTCGTCTTACAAAATTCATCTATGTATTCTTGCACTATTTGTCCCTTTCTTAGTTTAACACCTTTCCATTCAATTAAATCCTTCTCTTTATAACCCAAAGGATAAAATTTCTTTCTAAGTGCAGAAACAAAAACTTCCCATGATGGAAATGCATTACCCACTTGTTGTGTGTCATTCTGCAACTTACTTTGCCACCAGATGAGTGTTGTTCCTGCAAGTCGAAGCAATGCCAATTTGATTCGAGTTACCTCATCCTTGATTTGTTGCACACTACAATAAACTTCCATTTGTCTGACCGAGTTATCAATCCTCTTTGCACTGAATTCACCATCATACATGGGTAATTCAAACATCACATCAAGCTTAAGTAAAGGCATATCACTTTTATGTTTATGGGAATGTTTTCTTGTGGTGGATTTGGAACTTGTACTTGAAGATGAAGAAGTTGATTGATAAGAAGGAGGCTTAGGAGGATCCTATCCTTCTTCACTTTTGGCCTTTGAATATTCACCTAGAATCGGTCTCTTCCTCTCCAAGTAATTGTCATATAAAACCTTCATCATCTCCTACATGGCGAAGAAGGTCTTTCGAAACTCTACCTCGTCATGAGAAAGTCCCTCTTCTGATGCCATGTTATCACTTTGAGAAGTTATCTTTCTCAATCCAATCTCAGGATTCTCTTCAACAAGCTTGCCTTCACCATTATTTATCTTTTCCCTAGTAATCATGAAAACTAAAAAAACAATAGTCAAACTGCTCTAATACCACTTGATCCGAAAAAGATCTTTTAAAGACTATGGTTGAGTTTTTAAAACATGAGTTCATTAACCATTTAGGAATCTAAAGAAAGAGGAAGAATTAAATATTTAACATAGTAGCCATAAGAATATATACAGATCTGGAAAAAGAATTAGCAAACCATAACAACAAAATTGTTAACGGAGTTCGGCAATATCGTCTACGTCTCTGGGCCTTTGTCTCAGTGGGTGAGGCTTTCTTATTTATCTTCAAAGATTAAAATTTACATCAGAAAAATTTCAAATGGGCTACAAACTGATTTGGATGTGTTCTTCTAGATCTCAATATTCCAACACAACTCACGTCACTGAAAATGGATGAACGAAGCTCCCGGAAATGGCCCACAAATTTCTCTCCTCAATAGCTTCCTTGCATAAAAATGGCTTTGACTAGAAAATTCCTCATCATTTCTCCTTTTTGGAACCTCTCTAAGGATACCAAGAACCTCTGGTTTATATAGGCTTGATTTTGGCAACAA
>JASDQU010587691.1:6705-18521 GCA_032191745.1 Picea mariana | reverse complement strand
ATATATATATGATGGGTCAACAAACTAGCCAAGGATGCTTGTGATTCTTGCTTAATAACCAAAAGTAAGATGACAGTTACCAGGGTCATTAAACAGAGACAAAAGATAATTCCACTCATAAGCATAGAGATAGATAAAAGAAGGTCTGACAGTAACAAAGAAAGAAGCTTGCTGGATGATATATTAGAGAAAGTGTCTTGTTACAAAACAGTAGCATCTAGAGCTCCAAATTGAACCCTCTAATCTGTATTAAGCCTGTAGCTTTTATAACTTTACAAGAGATTTCTAGATCCTATGAAAATGGATCAAATTTACTAAACATGGAAAATCAAAAACCGTTTCAAGAGAATAGGGAAAGATCCTATTTTAAAGGTCAACTGCTTATCTAAAATGATCTTCATGGTCTTCGAATCATATAGGAACTCTGTACTGTGCAGATAAGCCTCCCAAGGCTGTTGATTTAACCCTCCAAGAATGAAATTCGAGTTTACTGAAGTGTGCAAACAACCCTGATTTTCTGCCATTGAAAAAGGCACAAAATTTATTTGAATAACCTCTTCTGATCTTGTCTTTCACAAATAGAATTCAAATCTGACTTGATAATTCACCATTTATCCATTAGAATCGATTTCAAACCATTTGGATTCAAAAAATCTCGATCTAGGCAAAAACATTAGCTTGCTGCCCTGTAACAAGTTTGCAAGCATTTTCTGACACCTGATCTTGCGGGAAGATTTCGGCTGTCTTCCCGAGATCCAAATCCAAATCTGATTACACCACTAGAAATCTTAGGATGTTTAGTCATCAATCGACTATTTGAGCGTGCGAAATGGACATTCCAAGGTTGAGAAAAACGATTTTTCCCAAAGGCAGTTTTTAGGAAATTCTACAGGTTTCGGTGGTTAACTGTATCCAGATTTTGGCAACTTATCCATCGAGAGCACCCCTTTTTAGTGGTTAATGAGCACTCCTGGGCTCGCCTAAACCACCAAAATATAGAATTTGTTCAAAAATCAAAATATTAAAACTTTGATTTACCTGCATAGTTACAAATGACCCCAGCCTGTTTGAAATGCTCTGCAACCTCTGGATGTGGCTCCAAGTACCAAACACCGTCAACCTCTGCTCTCAATGCTGATCCAGACTTTTCCATAATGAACTACTGATATGTCCCTCAAAATCAGGGATTATGTGTGTAATTAATGAACCGATGGATCTTGAGTTAAGGAGTGTGACTCGGCACAGAAGTATAGTTTTATTAATTACATGAGACATCAAGCAAGACTCGAATCAAGGGATATATGTCAAGTTTAATGGTATGAATTCAACCGACCGTGACTCAGCAGGTGGATTAATTTCAGATGATTAACATGGATCATGGTTTCAGCTATGACTCAACTCAACATAAAGAGATAACTGACAATTCAATTTAGGACTTGACTCGAGCTTGCTAATCAATTGAAAACAATCTCTGCGATTTTTGGCATGACTTGGAATTTAATTATAATGAAAATCTTAAACACAGAGAGAATATAGGTAAGACTTCAATTGAATTCGATAGAGACTAAGGTAGAACTGTGACTTGACTAACCTGGGGCAAATTTTGAGACGATATTTACTTGAATGTTGCTCACAAAAATCGGGATTTTGACTAACTGGAAGTTGATACGCACAATAGTATGATGCAATTGCCTTTCACATTAGAAATTCGACCACGGGATGTTTAATATGATAACCAATGCCCGAATTTGATGCACAGAATAATGAAGCATTAATGTTATTCTAGCTCAAATGTGACATCACCGCATTCGTAGCCATTCTTCAGAGAATCAGTATGAAGCCTTTACTCTGTTATAATGAAATCACTCATGAAATTTAGTGCCATATCAAACGTTCATAATGGCTGTCAGATTAGGCACTTTGCTGAAATTTCAGCGTCCATTCACCAACAAATTGTAATGATTTTCGGTGAGTAATAATGATTTCCAGGCTCGCTTGCTGCATAAAAAGACTGCTCGCATTTTCTAAAATGTCTGCCATTAGCTTGTAAAATGCCCGCTCAATACATGATTATGTACGCACGCTACAAATTATGTCTGCCCGATGCATGAATTGCCCGCTCGCTTATTAGTTTTATACCCGCTTGCTTGTTTAAAACACGAGGTTTTTAAAAATTTGAACATAAAATGCTTTCGGTGGTTAAGCGCCTTTTCACACCCGCCTCCTATCCACCGAAAGGTTGACTTTCGGTAGTTAAGCACCCTTTTGATTAGCCTCCTTAACCGTCGAAACCTGTAATTTCAAATTTTGGAAACCAAGACCCAGAGTAATAATTTTTTCAATTTGGCATATCAACAATAGGCCATCTAATGTACTCTAAAAAATTTAGAAACAAATTGTTTTGACTCATTCCTATCACCTAAAATTTGAAAACTTAGCAGTGTAATTTTAGGAGATAACAAATTATATTGGGGAAAATGATGTCGAGCGCTCCCAAGTCTCAGGTTCAAAGTTTTTATCTCACATTGTTACACACAACATGAGTTATAACCCAACCTTAAAATTGAAATCCATGAATTATCTAGGTGACCATAAGATTTATTTTTATCCTTCTGATCAAACAGTAGTTACAATACCTGCATCAAGGTCAAATCGAAATGCTAAACCCTCTGTCAAAAATCCATGCGATGATATGAATACTTCAATCGATTTTAGAAATAAAAGATCAATCATCACCTACAGTGGAGAAACTTTCAAAGAAAAAAAGCCCAAAATTGATCATAATGTTGAAGCATCTTTCTGGAAATCTAAACATTATGATAGTGAACCTATTCTACATTCCAACATGGTTGATTTAGAACTGGAAAATGAACAACTTAAGTGCCATAACACGACACTTATTGCAGAATATTGGAAGAAAATAGGAGAACTCAAAGCCAAACCAATTAAAAAACAAGGGTCAGTAGCTATAGATTAACTAGGAGTTAATATTTTTATTAACTAAGACTTTACAAACTCTGCTTCTTGATGCTCGAATCATTGGAATTAATGTTTTTGTTTGACAGGTAAAAAATTAATTTCGTGTTTCTTTTATTAWTTTATTTTAATAAGAAAGCAACTACATAATTTAAAATTTTGTAGCTATCCCAATTGTTATAAAAGTGTTTATTAATTAAATTTTATTTATTTTGATAGGTATGCAATGAGTGACGTGGACCTTGATTTTTGCATGAGGACTCTCCACAAATCTCAAGAACAAAATCATGAAGAATATTAATTGGTGTTTATTAAGACTCGAGATTATTTGTTAAAAAGAAAGCTTTGTAGTATTTTTTATATAGTTAGTTATGTTTAGGCTATAGTTTGAGAATTAAAACAATTTCATAGTTTATCATTCCTAACTTTAAAGAAGGATAACTACTCTTAGTTATGGAAGGTAGTTACATTTGTTATGAAACTCTTTTCATATAAAAAGAGAGAAATATAATCAAGGAGAGGGGCCATATATGTAACTGAAGGAAAAATTCTCCAGCAAGATAAAGACTGCATTACACAACTGTATGGTGGTATTTTCTTGTTGTGGAGCCCTGTTTAAAAGACAGAGTTATTCTAATCTAATAACATGTTTCATTTCTATGCACTACTGTAAGAATTGTTAACTTGTTATTATTTCATTTCATTTAGTCAGTTTTGATTCAAATTATGTTACGAATTAGTGTATTAGTAATTGATTGTAACATTGTTGTTAATCTCAGTTATGTTATACTATTCACAATTCTGTAAAGATATCTTTGCATAACCTAACCAGATTTAAAATAGAATTGATTTTGAGTTCATGAAAGCTCGATGATGATAATTGACAAATATTTATTAGTTTACCATAATAGTGTCTTGTATTATATTATATTGAATAAAATGAATTGTTTCTTTAGTTCGATGTAAATATTATATTGGATTCATGTTATATCGTTGAGTTTGCGTATATGTTGTGATCGCTTTAATAACTATTTATTGAATTTATTTCATGTCATATTTATGTTCATCAATCACAAATCATATGAACTAATTCTATGGTTTGTGAATGAATATTAAGCTCAAATTCAATATCAGTCCTATCTCCCTTTTAGACATTTTGCTCTTGATTAGGGGTAAGGTTTTCCTTCTCCCGATTAAGGTAAAATTTACTATTTGTTTCTTACATCTTAGAGTAGATTTACATTTATAGTAATTTCACTTCATTTCCTTAACTCTCCTTTCGTAGGAGAAGATCCAAGCGTGGCTTTGTTGAGCCCTTATTTCAACAAAGGATTACCTTCTTCAAGCAGTTGCAAGAAGGCAATTCATTTTCTTCTGTCTCTAGATAAAATATAGCAACATGACATCTTAGTAGATAGAAAATTGTATATATATTTGTATATATAAAATAGTCCAGATTAGATAGACATTAGATTAGGCTAGTCTTGGGACAAGGGTAACTGCAGACCCATAGAACTAGTCAGAATCACCTTTTCAACGAATAAGGGTCTAATTGGGACCCTGGCCAAGTGATCTCCCTATGATGTTGAACATGGTCATTTTTAGCCATCAACATTTTTGGTGCTAGAAGGAGGGCCACCGATGAGTGTGCTTAAAAAATTGGTTTCTTGTTTGAGCTATTCATTTTAACGTTATTATTATTCTTAATGGCTCTTTCTGAACTGCACATTTGGAGTTGCATCTATGGTCGAGCATCTTGCAATACTCCAATGAAGGTAGTTAAGCACTTGTCAAAGGTAAAGTTCAATGGTGACTTAAACTTTTCTGCATTTGATCACATCTTTCAATTATTTTAAATTGTAAATTTTTTTATATTCATGATGGTGTTATTTGCGGAATTTTCACTCCCACTTTAAGAGGCCAAGCCAAATACTGGTGTAGCTCCTTTCTAGTTGCTTATATTAATGGTTGGGAAGAGTTTACAATAAAGTTCCTTCATACTTTTCAGGACTACGATTATGACAAGGTTTGTGATCAACTTGAAACTCTTCGCAGATTTGAAGGTGAGTCTTTTAATGATTTTCATATCCGTTTTAAATTGATTTGTTTTCAGTTTAAATCTAATGATTTTCCTTCACATATTGAATTGATAGGTTGGTTTAAACATGTTTCTTCTCTCCCTTGTATTTCTAATAATCACAATGAATTCGAAAATATCGTTTTTCTAAGTTCTTTCACTACTATTGATTGTTCTCTCGAAGCAACTAATGATATTATTATACCTCTTTCATTTAATAATTCAAAGATTGAAAAAGAGCAATTTGAGGAAGATGTTAGTACATCTAATAAAAAAAAATATTCTCTTGAAATTGTTTTAGATCCAAATGAAATGGTCAATTGTCATTAAAATGGTTCACATAGCAGTTGTGGTGATAATTAATGACAAATAAGTCACGCTACGGAGGTCTCTATGTTCATTTATTATCTTGTTCTTTTCTTTGAAAAATTGAATTTTTGAAAACAAGATATTTGTAAAGAAAAAGACACTTGATGTAACTTTACCTTTTAGTCATGATTGCCCCCTAGTTTTAGGTGTGACATTTTCTTTCAATTTTTTTGGCTTTCCAATTTTCTTTTCTTTTAGATTTGCACTTTCATTTTTGTTTGGATTTAAAATTTTCGGTTTGTTTTGGTTTTTTATTGGATTTTATAACATTTCCAAAATTATGGGGAGATTTTTCCTACCCAACATTGGTTGACCAACATGGGGAAATCTGTTATTCAATCATTTTCTAGGATTTCATTTATTGAAATGTCCTTTTTTACCAAGTTTTCACCTTCTTATACACTAATTGTTAGCTATGGGGAACATTTAGACATGTTTCAAGCATTATAAGCTTATCTTTAAAAAAAATAAAAATTGTCGGCATTCTTTACTTTGAATCCCTCCCATCCCCTCCACAATTAAAAGCCTCTACTTTGGAAGATAAAGAGAAACAACTGAGTTCCTATTCAAATGGTATTGCTTTTTGTCCTTTAAGTGTAAAAAAAAAACTCTTGTACCACCCTGCTCTCTTCACCTAATTGCTAAAAGCAATTTTCCAAATAAATTAATAAAAATGGCGTCATTAGAGAGTTGAAAGTACAGTTGTGTGGGAAATGTTTGTAAACCCACCGGGTTACTGAACGGGCTCGTTAGCAGCGGGTAAATACACACATGGTACCAAGACAACTTCGTCGGGGTACTTAATAGGCTCACTGGCATCGAAGCAATGTGGGGTAAAGAGGTATTTTTTAAAACAAATGCATGTTGATCTTTTACAACCTCCTAGCTATTTTTGTTGTCGATAAGTAGAGATGTAATTAAAAGTTAATGAATATTCCCTTTGCTTGGATTCATTGTCTTGGAATTAGGCATTCAATTCCTTTCATCTCTAAAATCTTATTTTCCTTTGAATATGGCCTATGTGGGGCGCTTGAGAATGGTATAGTGTGCAAGAACTTTAAAAATCTTTCCTTTAGATATTTGTTAAATTTAGTCCTGTCATTTTATAACCAAAGATAACTGCTTCTTCCCCATGTGTCACCATTTGTTGTGACAGAGAACATCCTCCTAAATTTACGCTTAATGATCAAAAATGAAATTTGGGCCCCTTCATTTTTTGTGAATTTCTTTTGATATGATTGAATTTCCAAGCGCACTCTTTGTTGCCTGTGATTCTGGGCACAATCCAACTGTTGCAACTCTAAATGCACTCTTTGTTGCTACAACTCCAGACAACTGCTGGAGCTCCAAGTACACTTTTCGTTGCCATGACTCTGAGTATACCGTTGTTGCGATTCCGAGTACAAAGTCCACCAGCACGACAATCAACATTGTAGATGATAGTCAGGAAATGATCCTCACATAGGAAGGAGACGGGAGGCAAGCAGATGACTAAAAGAGAAATTGTTTTGCATACCAAGTCAACAAAAGCCTAATCTTTACTAAAATTTGGCAAAATAAATGTAAATGAATGACAACCATATTCTCATGGTTGTCCATCTATCCCTTTGTATAATTTTAGACATTACTCGTACTGTATGAGAACCTCAACTTCCCCATAGCTTAAAGGGAGGAAGAATTATACTGGCAATAACATTCGACTGTTATTGTAACTTTTAGATTTCTACAATATAATTTATGTTCTTCTCCTACTCGTGTGTTAATGTGTTGGTGATCGTGTGATTCTGTTTTTGTATCTCAATGCCTTGTGTAAAGGGGTAGGTCCCCCTCCTTAGTCAGGTACTGCCTATATATTAGCGCAGGATTTAGCATTTCGATCTTGTTTAATTGATTTCGTAGTTGTTTTGTTTCTCAATTTGATACAATTCCATATTTCATAGAATGATACTTGCAATTCATGTGTGGTTAATGTTTAATTTCCTAGTGTTGAAAATTCCGCAATTTTAAATTGCAATTTAACGTTGATTCAATTTCTATGAATTTATAATCATAGACGTTATTACAACTCTTGTTGTTGCAACTCGCGTCATTGTAATTTCTTTTGTGTTGAAGCTTTCATTGTTGAAACTCACGTTGTTGTAACTTCTTTCGTGCTACAACTTCGTTGTTGCAACTTCTTTCGTGCTGCAACTTCGTTGTTGCAACTCTGCTTGCAGTTGCACTTTATTTTTTTTGCTTTTTAACTTGTGATAAATTTAGTCTTCAACAGTTTGGGATTGATATTACATTGAATTGTTGTTGAATGTGCGAACACGTAATTGTTACAACAAAAATGGATCATTATCATACTTGAACAAGTCACCAGTAGATCGTCGCATAATTTTACTTTCCGCAAGAGTGATGTCCTTTCTGCGAGTGTGATTTAATTTCTGCAAGTGTTATTCACTTTCTGCAAGTGTGACTTAAATTGTACAAGTGTGATTTACTTTCGACAAGCGTGATTTAATTTCCACAAGTGTGATTTACTTTATGCAAGTGTGATTTAAATTCTGCAAGTGTACTTTTCTTTCCCACAAATGTAATGTTTACTTTTCTGCAACCCAGAAAATATTATATTTTGGTGCCTTAATTAAGTATCTTGAATGCTTGATTTGTGACATTAAAAGTACTACGACTCTTTAACAAAAACAACACTACTCTTTCATATACGGTGCACAGCAGTTCATAAGTAAGATACGACCCCAGATTGATAATTAAATGTGCAACTGTTTGGTTGCTTGTTAACTAATTAGAAAATAATTGAATAGTCCATCATTTTTGGCGTTGATAACGGGGAACTGTCAAAATAAATAGTTGTTGAGTAGTTGTGTGGATTTTCATTGCTATGATTTCTTTTCAATAATTCATATAATGTTTTTCTAACCTTTTGTATGAGTGTATTTAAAGATCAACAAGGAAGATTTCTTAGTTCTTCCAAAAACTCCCGAAAATCTAACAGTAGAGGTCAATCACAAGAGGGAAAGGAGTTCAATCAGCCAAATTACTTATCACCTACAACAAGTTTTCTCGCCAAAAATAAGCCCAAAGCATCCCCTCAGGAATCAGAGACTATACAAGAGTCTCTACACATAGAGCTTCCACTTTCAGAAGAGCAGATCAACGAATAATATCACTCTGGAGAGTTCCTTTTTCACGAGGCACCTTTAGAAACAAAGGACAACCCTCAGAATGAAATGGCACACGATGTTGTCAATGAGGAACCCTCCACTTTAAAAATTCAGTCAAAGGAACATATGAGGATACCAAGATGACAAACATCCCTCATTTAACCTTGCCAAACTTTCATGGGTTATCTAAAGAAGATCTTGATACCTTCCTCTTCGAATTCGATGTACTTTGCAGAAGCTATGACTATGTGACAGAAGCCTAGAAACTGAAATTTTTTCTCACCACACTCAAGAATGTTGCACTACGATGGTTCATGCATCTTAGAAAAGATAAAATCCGGTCATGGGACCAAATGATGAAGAATTTTTAGACAAATACCAAGACTACTGCAAAGATAAAGAAAGAAGAGAGGAAGTCTTCAAGATGTTGCCACATGAAGATAAGAGACTCGAAGATTATGTTGAATAGTTCAACTATAACCTACAAAGAGCAAAGCAAGGAGATTTGGCTCCTGAGACACACCATGTCTTATTTCTAAGAGGAATTTGACATGATTGTATATAACTCCTCAACCTGATGGGTGGGGGAGATGTTTCTCAGATAGAGTATGACATTCTCTTGGAACTTTGCAATAAATATCCTATAGGCACATAAAAAACGACCAAAGGACCAAGAGATATACTAGCAAGAAAGAGCAAAATTGTTGGAAGTGGAGTCACAAGAGCGGAAGTCAAGAACATGTTAGAATACTTCAAGACCAACATACTTGAGTTCCCTGAGCTCCTAACTAGATACATTGTAGATGAAGAATAAGGAGGAGGAAATTGAACGAGCTTTGGCCATATTTTGCCCAAAATGTAGAACAAAACACCCATGGAAAGAATGTTCATTGGATCAAATCGAGGTTTGTGGAATATGCAGGGAGGACCATGCTACTTATAACTGTCCATCATTACTAGGAATAAAAGCTATCTACCAAAAAACCAAAGAACCAGAACAATTATGCTATGTCTCTCAAAAGCCACCCTAGCAGCCCAAACCTCGAGGTATGATCCAAGATCAATCTCAATATTTCAATTCATATTGGACTAACCCTTCCATGCAATATGCTTCTCAACCATTGGGGATGCCAACATAACAATGGGTGGCTCCTCCTCCTCCAAACCAGTTATGGCAACATGAATCGAGAAACCCTACTGTAGGAGGACCTCCACAACCTATGACACATCCACCCATGCAACATATCCTTCGTGCCAAGATGCAAGCATGCACATCCACCCCTCCTCGACCACAACTACTTGCACAACCCATCCCTAACCTGAATAATGCAAGGCCATGCCAAATAGTGCAAGCTATTGGACTTGCAACCTACCTAACTTATTCCATCTCTTCCCTGGAATGCAGTGATATTCACCTTCGATCCAGGAAGACAATGACCAAGGACCAACCTCGTATTAGCTTTGAAGATTTGAATGAGGATGTTTGAAATGAAGAATTGGAAACAAAACAATCTCAGAACCTTAAAAAGATGAGAATTCCCACCTTGAACTTCAAAACCCACCCTATCCAGAAAGGTTACATCTAGAGAAACCTTTTACTCAGCCTCAGTTTGCATCCTAGGAGAACTAAAAAATATGTGTGTCAAAACACCACTATTTTAAGCCATCAAGGATGTGGGCATATATATTCAAAAGCAGTACAAGAACTTTGCTTGAGGAAACTGAGTAGGAAACGAAAGGATCCCCAAACTATCCATGTCATGGGAAAATTATCTGACTTAATGATGGGGGGAGTTCTTGTAGCTAGATACTTTGACCATGGAAGTCTATTCATTAACATGCAAATCAACAATACACTTACTAGTAACACATTAATCAACCTAGTGGTTTCCATCAATGTTATGACACAGGAGACCATGCAAGCCTTAGGTGTTACAGGACTTAGGGAAACCCCAACTGTACTTCAACTCACTGATGGATCAACCATTAAACCATAGGGAATCTCAGAAGATGTGGTGATCTCCATGTATTTGTGGGAACATCCCGCTAACTTCATGGTCGTACAACCGAAAACCTCTATGGGCGGGTATCTTCTGATCCTAGGATGACCTTGGTTATCCATTGTCGATGCCTACATTAGTTGTAGGTGAGGCAATGTGACCATCTCCCACGAGACATCCACAAAACAATTAACCCTCTATCCTCCCACCAAACCCAACATAGATCTAAAAACACCACTTTGGGTTGATAGAGAAGATAATGAGTAAGAAGGGAAGCCCATCAAGTCCTCTCCATAGATCAACACTTAATCATGAGAGATAAAAGAGAGGACAATGAAATCAATGATTTTAAATCCTCTTCCTCTTCCTCAGGAAACACACATATCCTTGAGAAGGTTATGTGACCAGAAACATAGGATTCTCTAGCCTCAATAAGCATCTCACCCATTGAACACAAATCCCCACTAGAAAAAAGATCAAGGGAACCTTACATAAACTATAAAAATTATCGCAAGTAAAACCTTGAAAATAAACTAAGGATTGACCGAACAACAAAAAGAGTGATTGGTTAAGGTGTTGCAAAAGCACAATGATGTCTTTGCATGAGATTACTCTAACATGGAGGGAATCCATCATGACCTAGGCACACATCACATATATATTAAGGAAGGATCTCGACCCAACCGCCAACCCCGGTGTCAGATGTACCTAGCACTGAAGGATATCGTCAAAGAAGAGCTATAGAAATTGCTGACAACCAACTTCATCTACCCAATTTATGATACCCAATGGGTCTCCCCTCTAGTCATAGTACCAAAGAAAAATGGTAAATGGAGAATTTGTGTCGACTATAGAGTACTCAACAAAGAAACACATAAAGACCACTTCCCATTACCATTTATCGACCAAGTCATGGACACGATAGCAGGGAAGAAACAATTTTCTTTCATCGATGGATTTAGTGGATATAACCAGATCGGAATCGCACCCGGAGATCAAGAGAAAACAACGTTTACCTATCCTTGGGGAACATTTTCCAATCATGTTCTACCATTCAGGTTATGCAAGGCCCCCACCACCTTTCAATGAGTTGTTATTGGTATATTTTCTATTCTAATTCATGATTGCATGTAAATAAATATGAATGATTTCACAACATATGGGGATGAATTCGATGAGGCATTAGCCAATCTAGAGAAAACAATGATAAGGTGCAAAAAGTCAAAT
>JASDQU010587690.1:27506-43226 GCA_032191745.1 Picea mariana | reverse complement strand
GAAACATGGAATAGGATCAGTTCATTTCCTCTGTACATATACAATTAAATGTAGTTCCTACTCCTCAATATAAGGTCCAGATCCCTCTTCAAGCTGATAGAACTATTCACACAGAGACAAATAGACAAAGGAAGGGAAAAAACATTTCTAAAGATGATGAAGCTCGTAAGGAACAAGAAGAATAAGGGGGATCTCATCACTCTCCACAAAGGGAATTTTCACCCCAACCAACTCCATAATTAGAAAAAAATCCATTAGCTAAAGCCACAAGCAAAAAAGGAAGAAGGTTACTCTTCCCCTCACCAGCTTCTGAATTTGAAATTAAAGCTAGGAGGCCCTTCACCGGGTCATCAACCAAGAAGGAAACTATTGGAAAAAAGGTCATAAAATAAGCTCTTCTCAACAGGAAGGATAAAGGAAAAATTGAGACTGTTGAAAAACATATTGAATTCATAGACATAACCACTCCCCTTGAGAACCCTACCTTCAAAATATTGATCAGACAGCTCAGAGAAGCCAAAAAGGAGGTTTCTCACTTGAAGGAAGAAGGTTTGGATGAGAGGGAAAAGTTGAAGGATTTCATGGATATGTATTTGGAAACTATTGATATGGCCAGGTTTACAACAAGGAGATTTATTCCCCTCCATAGGCAACTTAAAAATTTATACAAACAGAACAGAGATTTACAATCTCATATTATAAATCTTAAGCAGGAGTTGCAGCCTTTCAAGGAAGAGCTATCCCAAAGAAATTTGAATGTGTTGTCTCATGCTGCAACTAGAATGAATACCAGACTCAGGAGGTGAAGTGAAGTGGCCCAAAGAATATCAATTTTGGAAATGGTTAGCCTTGCATTTTTGAAGATTTTGGGGAAGTATAATTCCTATACCTAAATTTTCATTCATACATCCTATTAGGAGGCTTCTACAGGCTTATCTACCTTTTAGAAAAAAAATTGGGGTATTTTTGGCTCAAGCTGGATAAATCAGACAACTACGGGACATTTTGCAGCACCTGGCGCTGCGAAATAGTCTACATAGTCGAACGCTGCAACTTCGCCTCGAAATCCGCTGTGAAATGGTATACACAGTTAACACTGCAACCTAACTACAAAATCTATTGCGAAATGGTCTACACAATTAAAGATGCAACCTTGCTACAAAATCCGCTGTGAAATGGTCTACACAATCAAACATTGCAACCTCACTATGAAATCTGCTACGAACTGGTCAATACAGTTAGCGCTACAGGCATCGCTACCAACTCCTATTTTGTTGGGTTTTGAGAGGATCAATGGTCACCAGATGGCTAGTGGAACATGGCACAAATAGTTGGAATTTAGTTAAAGTTGGATGTTACTTGGAAACAAAGGAAATGCGCTCAAAGGACACCTCACTATGCAAGATTAGGGTGTTAGGATGGTTTCCAACATTTACATTTTTTATAGCAATTTGTTTTTTCCTCTTTGTATAGGTGTTAGATTTTCAGTTTTAGGTGGTAGAATCCTATGTTAGAGGATCCAACTCACATTGTATGCTATGATTCCATGTTTAGGCTATAAATGCATCATTATAAGACATTGATGGGTTTGAATGGTTGATGTAAAAGACGTTTTTTGGTAATTTCAATGAAACAGAGCCTACTCTGGTTTTGATGTATAATACTTGATGAAATCGTGTTTAATGGAAGTTAGTTCTCTTTTTTCCATCTTATTTCTCTCACTCTGAAATTGTACTATCATTGAAGGATTCAAATGATATTGTGTAGTTGTATGACAATGGATGTTTGATTGTGATAATGTTATAGCTTTCTCAGAGTTTTGTTTGCTTGGATTTAAGAAGTTCTTGTATCTTAATCATTTCCCTCTTTTGTCTACTGGCATAACCTGAAGCTAGTGGTAGATTCATTTCATTTTCTTACTAAATATTCCTCCTATTCACACTAATCCTCAAAACCCTTACTTAAGTTAAACAAGACCTCTTTTTTGGTTGTACTTTACCCATATTTTCATGTGTTTTGACATTGTTGAACTGATTTTTATCCATTTGACACCTCATTTGAAAAATTATCTCATAAACCTATTGATGGGCACTGAGCTTTCACTTTAGCAGTCAAAGTGTAACTTTCAGTGTTAACATTCTTGGCGCCATATCCTGGGAACAGATTGAAAACATTTCCCTGGGATTGAACGACAAAGAAATATTGATTATGAAGGTGCATAAGTAATCAGTACATTGAAGACTGCAATTTGCACCTGGTGACTCCACTGTTTCAGTTGTGGCTCCTAAAGGTAGACACACGAGGTCTACTCCACATCTACCTCTGGCTACACCTGAAGCTGACCCAGAGAATATTATCAGGAAGGGAAAATCTTCTCAAGAAGGATTTTTAGCCGTTGTTATAGGTACTACTGGTCATTTTCCTGATTCCACTTTTAAAACACCAGTAACTGTATCTAGTACTCCTCTTTTATCCTCTGTTGAAATTTCCAGAAATTTGAATCTTAAAGATTTCCCTGTAGAATACTATTCTTTTTCTCTCAAATTGAAAGAAGAAAGTTTTGAAGTTATTTCCTCTCATGATGTTGTAAGTTGGTTTATACTTGAGAGCTTAGAATATTTTCCTACCTTGGTTTCTCCATCTCCTCCTTCTCTTAAATGTGTTGTGACAAAAGAAGAAGAAACCTCAGTTCCCTTGGAATCTACACCATCTTCTTCCAAGACTCAGCCTCTCCTTCTGAAAACTGAAATCTCTCCATCCTACTTTCCTCCTTATCCCAAGATACACATAATCAAGACTGCAATTGTACCAGTCAAGACTCAATATCCTCCTTGTTCTCCTAGGATTTGTAATCCAATGGCAGGTGTTAACCTTCCTAGAAATAGGATGGATGCAATAGTAGCTTCTAGGTATGCCCCTTTTGTGTTGCCTCGGCCTATGAATTCTCTCCCAGTTGGATACTACCTTAAGTACATACCCAAGTTTACAGGGAAAGAGGACATAACTGCATAGGAACACCTTGCAGCCTTTTATAGCTATGTTGTCAATCTTAATATTGAGAATGAAGATGTTTGGATGAGAATTTTTGTACAAAGCCTTGATGGTGAGGCTAGGAAATGGTTTAGGGGTTTAGCTCCTGGATCTATTGTTGGAATTGAAGCTCTGAATGATTCCTTTCTGAGGCATTGGGGAGATAAGAAATATTTCTTATATTATATTACATAGTTTTGGTCACTCAAGAGGAAAGAAGGGGGATCTGTTTCAGATTTTTCAAAGAGATTTAATAAATTGTACAACAAAATCCCCACAGAAATTAAGCCCACTGAAACTTCTACCAAGATCACCTATGTCATTGCTTTTGAACCTGATTTTTGCCTCTTGTTGAGAGAAAGGAGATCTACTTCTCTAGCTCATATGCAATATGCAACCTTGGAAGTAGAATCTAATATATTGGCAACTGACAAGCTCAGGGAAAAATATGATAGAGATAGGAGAAAAAGTAGGGTTGAAGCTTCAACCTATGATGCCTCTGGTGTTAATACTCAAGTAGATGAACTAACAAAATTGGTTAAATCACTTTCTTCTAAAATGGAAAAGATGAATCTTGAGGGAATTTTTTTTTATAGAAACACACAAAATGTTGATAACAGAGGAAATTTCAGGAGACCAAACAATGCCCCTTAGGTCCTTCAAAGAGATCAAAGAAATAGGGATGATCAAAAAGTCCAAACCCCTCTCCAAAATAACATGGTTGATGATGAAGTAGGAGAGGATGAAGAAACATATCCGTAAATTCATTGTGTGGGTGATACCTTTCCATCTCCTCATCTAACTTAGTCTGCATATGAGGAGTCTCTTATGGACATTCAATTGAGTGAATTGATTAAAGGGGAAAAAGCTAATGAAAATCCAAATAAATACAACTTAAGGTCAAAAAAGAAGGAGGAGAAGCCTAGTACATCAGATCATCCCAACAAAACATAAAATTCTTCTAAGGCTGTTGTTTCTAGCAACAAAGAAAAAGAGGAACAAAACTCTCAAACAATGATTAAGACCCATGTTCCAAAAATTAAGGAGATTCTGAAATCTCCCTCTTCCTTTAGCTTTGAAAATGAAATTCAAAAGATAAAAATCCCAGTACCATTTTTGGAGTTGATTAAAAATAAAGAGTTCAAAAAATATCTTTCCAAGATGTTGCAACCTGAATCTTCCTCCAATTCCACAGACTCGGTGAACCTACAAGATGAAAAACCAACAATCATATTGGGACCTTTGGTAGAAGATAGGGATGACTCTTCTCCTCCATTCTACACATCATTAAATATTCATGATAAAGTTTTTCACAATTTCTTGATGGAATCAGGTGCATCTCATAACCTTATGCCTAAAACTATCATAGATGACCTTGATCTAGAAATTACAAAAACCTATCATGACCTATACTCATTTGACTCCAAAAAAAGTGAAGTGCCTTGAAGTGATAAAAGACCTGGTTTTTACCTTGTTTCAATTTCCCATGAAGAGTGTGGTCATGGATATTGTGGTGGTTGATGTCCCCCTAAGTTTGGGATGATATTGCCAAGATCTTGGATCAATAGACTAGGGGTAACTTTGCAAATGGACCTTCCATGTGCCATTATTCATGTATTTGGAGGAGAGCACAGAAGGCTTTACAGGGAAGCACAACTAGCTTACATCATCAGTGATGAAGCTAATCCTAAAAACCACCCCATTTTTGTAGTTGATACTGATTCAGGATCCAGTATTTTACAGCTCACTGATGCTCCTCAATCATGTGTTGAAATCAGAAAACAACCTATTAAAACTTGTGAGATACCTCCTCAAAATACCCCAGTGTGGAAGATGTTTTTTGATGGAGCTTCTTCTAAAGAAAGTGTTGGTGTTGGAGTGGTCTTTATTTCCCCAACTAAAGAAATTATATATTTGTCTTATAAACTAGAATTTGAAACTAAAAATAATGTAGCATAGCATGAGGCTCTTGTTTTGGGTTTGAGGGTTGCTAAAGATATTAATATTGAAGAGTTAGCAGTGTTTGGAGATGTATCAAGTTTAAAATATGTATCAAGCTAAACACCCTAGGTTAAAGACTTACATAAATGATGCCTGGGATATTATTGATAATTTCTTCTCAACTTTTAATATCTCCTTTGTTCTAAGAGAAGAAAATACTATGGTAGATTCTTTGGTTGTTTATGCATGTAATTTTAAAATTCCTTTTGACCCCCAAGCTCAAATATGATGTGGAAGTGAAGTATAGACCCTCTATACTTGACAATGTCAAAAATTGGAATGTATTTGAGGATGAACTTGAGATTAATAGATTTCTGGAAACTATGGAAAAGTTTTATGCTCTTCATATTGATCAAGATCATGATGATCAAGATCATGATGATACCAAAATCCCTCATGTTGATATTTTCCTCAACAAAATTGTAGACCACAAGATTGTTCAACTGCCCGGTAACCATATTCCAAAAGGATTAGTTCCTTTGGAGAGATTATATGACAAAAATGATGTTGTTGTGAAGGTTAAAGGTTCAAGTGAAGAAGCTGATGTGACAGAATGCAACTTAGGTACAGAGGAAAATCCAAAATATGTAAAATTGTCTAGAAGTTTATCAAAAGAGAAAAGGGATGAGTATGTTAAGATATTAAAGGAGTTTTCTGATGTATTTTCTTGGAAATAGGAAGATCTACAAACTTATGACACAAGAATCATTAAACATAAGATCCCTTTGAAAGAGGACACCAAGCCATTTAGGTAGAAACTTAGACAGATAAATCCCATGTTATTGCATATTACGAAAAAGGAAGTTAAGAAGTTGCTTGATGTTAAGATCATCATACCTTTAAGGTAATATGAGTGGGTGGCTAAGTTGGTCCCTGTGAGGAAGAAGAATGGTGAAATTAGACTTTGTGTTGATTTCATAAATTTGAACAGAAGTTCCAAGAAAGATAATTACCCCTTGCCAAAGATGGAGCATATTTTGCAAAGGGTAATTGTTTCAACAAGGATGTTTATGATTGATGTCTTCTCAGGCTACAATCAAATCGCTTTCATGCCTGAAGATAGAGAGAAGAAAACTTTCACTACTCCTTGAGGCACATTCATGTATGCTAAAATGCCCTTTGGACTAATGAATGCAAGAGCAACCTTTCAGAAAGCAATGGATATTTCCTTTATTGGGGAGAAGGAAAAATGTGTGGTCATCTATCAGGATGAAATTGCATTGTTCTCAATATATGATAAGGATCATTATCATCATTTGAAGAAGGTTTTCCTAAAGTGTAGAATGTTTGGGCTCTCTCTCAATCCTAAGAAGTCTTTGTTTGCTATGAAAGAAGGCAGGTTGTTGGGACATATTGTATCGACAGAAGGGGTAAGGATTGATCTAAGTAGAGTAGAGGCCATCCATACTATGTCTCTTCCTAGAACCAAGAAGGAGATCCAGTCTTTCTTGGGTAAAATAATTTTTTTTAGAAGATCCATCTCTAACTTTGTTGAATTGGTTAAGTACATCACATCTATGCTTAGAAAGGTGGATGAGGTGAAATGGACTATTGAAGCTTGGAATTATTTTGACCAAATCAAGAAAGCATTGACTGAAGCACCTGTTCTCATCATCCCTGATTATTGAAAGGAATTTTTGATATTATCTTTTGCCTCACATGACACATTGGTTGATGTCCTTCTTCAGAAAAAAAAAGATGGAATGGAGCAACCTATTTCCTTTTTTAGTAGGGCATTGAGGGATGCAGAGATGAGGTATGGCATTATGGAGAAGCGGGCTTATGATTTGGTTAAATCCCTTAAATCCTTCAGGGTGTACATTTTGCATTATGAAATTATTTCCTATGTCCCATCAGCCTCAGTGAAAGAAATACTTATCCAGCCTGACATAGATGGAAAGAGGAGCAAGTGGATTGCCAAAATTCTGGAGTTTGACCTTGAAATGAAGACTACTAAGTTGGTAAAAGGGAAAGATTTAGCTAGATTTCTGGTTGAATCAAATTGCAAAGCCCTAGGGGCTAATTTCATGAACCTAAACTCTGAAAATAATCAAATGAATATCTTTGTTAAAAACTCTCATATCAGTCCCAACTTGGCAGAATGCACTTGGTACAAAAACATCATTTATTTGTTGCAAATGTTGCAGCCTCCTGAAGGTTTGGAGAAGAACAAGGTGAGATCTTTGAAACTAAAGGAAATCAGATATTATCTCATTAATCACATCTTGTATTGGAAATACCCTCTAATATTTCTCTTGAGATGTCTAGATGCACACGAGGCTCAAAAGGCCATGACTGATTTTCATGACAACTTATGTGGGGGTCATCAATTTTGGAGAACCGCAACATATAGGATCCTCAGAGATGGTTATTTTTGGCCTAGCCTTTTTACTGATGTTTGTTCAAAGATTAGGGTCTGTGACAAATTTCAGAAGTTTTCAGGAAAGCAACAAATGAAATCTTTGCCTCTGAATCCTGTGGTGGTTTCTGGTCCTTTCCAGTAGTGGGGCCTTGACTTCATTGGGGAAATTCATCTAGCATCAAGTGGTCAACACCGGTGGATTTTGACTGCAACTAACTATTTCACCAAGTGGATAGAAGTCATTCCTACAAGGAGTGCCTCACACAAGGTAATCATTAGTTTTCTTGAGGATATCATGTCAAGATTTGGTTGTCCAAGCAAGATTGTTATTGATAATGTTGACAGTTTCAAAGCTAAACCATTGGTGAAATTTTGTGAGAAATATGGGATTCAACTAGTTCATTCTACTCCTTATTACCCCCAAGGAAATGGTTTAGCATAATCCTCTAAAAAGAGCCTTGTAAATATCATCAAGAAGTTACTGGAGGACAACAAGAAAGCATGGGACTCAAAGCTGAAACTTACCTTATGGGTTGATAGAGTTACTACAAAGAGATCACTTGGTATTTCCCCCTTTCATCTTGTATATGGGATTGAAGCTATTTTTCCTACTTATTTGCCTTTCCTATTGCAAATTTCCTTCAGAATCAACAAGGAGAACTAGATGATATGGTAAGAAGGATACAACATCTAGTAGAAGTACAACAGACCAGGGAGCAACTCCTTGATAAAGCACAGAGCCATCAATAAAAGATCAAGCAAGATTTTGATAAAAAGGTAAGCAAATATTATTTCCAGCTGGGATATTTGGTGCTCAAGTGGGATGCACCCAAGCAAGACAAAGGAAAACATGGTAAATTCGAAGCCTTATGGATTGGTCCTTTCAAGATTTCTAAAGTTTTTCAAAATAATACTTATAAATTGTAGAAGCTGGAGGATTCTGAAGTTTTTGGTATCCCTGTTAATGGGCACATTCTAATGAATTATTTTGCTTGAGCCATGAGTGGTTTTCCCATCCATTGTAAATAACATTTTTTGTTTTTCTTTCTATTTGAATAAATGACCCCATAGCCCTAGGATAAGACACTGAAGTTGCTTGTTCTTGGCAGCTCACGGGGAGAATGCCATCCCCTGTTGAGCCAATGTTATCACATGAAGTTCTTATGGGTCAATTCATCCTTAGGTTTTGGTTTTTATCCTTAGTATGGTTTAAGTTTTACTTTTGACCTCCTCCTTATAGTCTTCTTCGATCTTAGCACAAATAAATTAAGGTTGATGTTTGCCCAAACCTTTGGTTTATATCTTCATCTCATCATAAGATTAAACAACCATCACCATCATCCTTATGCCACCACTGCCCTGACATGTCACCGCTTCCACTGTGCACTTAAACCCCTCCACTTTATCCCTCTACTCGTTAGAAGGTCAAATCAAATTCATTTCAGTATGTTTCCATTTCATCAGGACACTTTGTAGTGTATCTCAAGTACATATTCCCTCATCACCATTATTGCACTTATGAGGCTTGTGTCAGTCGATCTCCTTGTTTTCATCATTCATGATTTAAAGGAAATAATCTGGGATTTAGTCATTTAAGGTTGTTCTAACTATTTTCTCAAAGATTTCAAAATTTCTCCTAGCTTGGTGTTGCAGAAACTGTTAAGTTCAGAGAGACGCTATGAAATTTGTTGCAGACTGGATGACAAAGGTGAATTGGAGGTTAGACTTGTTGTAGGGGGTTTCATCCAATCTGAAGCCTATCAAAGTTTAAGCCACAGTCTCTAGGTACTCCATGATCTTTTTAAGCCTTGTTAAAGATCAGTTACAGGTTGTGCTTGTATTTCCTGTCCTCGACGTTGTGAATTGATGATCCACCTTACCAACCTGCCCCCTTTGCCTTTGTTGTCACAAATTCTCATCCAACTGCAGTGTTTTTAGCTTCTTTACTAAAATCGAGTAGACCTTGTTTTCAAAGCCACTATGCCTATCTCTTTCTTGGCCTTTGTTGTTTGTACTACGGAATCTGCTGCGGATTATACTGTGAATCCCATGTTTTGGCACTACAAATCTGTACATCAAACTCAAAACCGTTATCCTCTTATCACACAACCTGTACCAACTGATTACCTTGAAAATTTACATTTTTATTTCAAGTCTAAAGTATGTATACGTTAGAATTTGAAAAGAGCCTTGTTGTTTAAGTTGTGATGACCTTGCCAATGATGGTGACGTGTTAACATAAAACTTTGACAGCTGCTTTCTCCTTGCATATCTATATTTCCTAAAGGGTTTTCTTCCATTTTATAACCATCAACTACCCTTTCATGAGGTCATAGGTCAAATAGGCAGAAAGACTCTAAATCCTTAAAAGAAACCAGCTTTGAAAAAGACTATCTATCCAAACCCTAACACCTATGTCCTTTTGTTTTTCCTCTTACATCTCTTAGATTGTGGTCTTAGTTTTCCTCCTATAACAGAAAATGGATACACCATAACAGAAGAAGGCTCACAAGGGTGGGGTCATAGTCAGGACCAAGCACTATGACATGCAGCTATTTGATGTTGAACCTTTGATCAGATATGTCTTCCAATGAGTTGGATGTTTCAATTTTTGTCAGAAAATGCAGAGGGGGCACCCTGAGGTAGCCAGAGAGTTTGCCTTGAATTTTAATGGAACCAAAACTAAGGTGGGAACTCTTGAACTAGAGGTATCTGAAGAAACCATTGCATCAACTACTGAGATACCGAACACTGGTGAAATATGGTTTAAATCCATGAATCTTAATGCATCCTTCTCTAAAGAGTTCCTTAAACCAGAATGTCAGGGAGATAACCTATCAAAGGGAGTGCCTAAGAAGCCACTTGGTTGATGGATTTGATAAGATGTTAAGGGTGATCTAGAGATATTTCACCTGTGAGGGAAGATTCAATATGATTTACCAATACCACATTAGACTTTTTTTGCACTTCACGGGAAAAGACCTCATGAACATCCCTTTATATTTGTTTAGGAGTATTGGGAAAATGGCTGACAGGGTCCAAGACAATTCCAAGGCTATGGAAACAAGTGTTTTTCACTCAGGGTTGATTAAGATGCTTGAGATGGAGGAGTTGAAGAAGAGAAACATGGAATGTGATCACTTCATTGCCTCTGCACATTTGAAATTAAATGTAGCTCCTACTCCTCAATCTAAGGTGCAAAGCCCTCTTCAAGTTGATAACATTGTTCACACATAGACAAGTAGAAAGAGGAAGGGAAAACACATTGTTAAAGATGATGAAGCTCCTAAGGAACAAGAAGAATAAGGGGGAGCTTATCACTCTCCTCAAAGGGAATTTTCACCCCAACCAACTCCAAAATTAGCAGAAATTCCATTAGCTAAAGCCACAGGAAAAAAAGGAAGAAGGTTACTCTTCCCCTCACCAACTACTGCAGTTGAAATTAAAGCTAGGAGGCCCTTCACCAGGTCATTATCCAAGAAGGAAATTGTTGGAAAAGAGGTCATAATAGAAGCTCCTGTCAAGAGGAAGGATAAAGGGAAAATTGAGACTGTTGAAAAACATATTGAAGTCATAGAAATAACCACTCCCCCTGAGAAACCTACCTTCAAAAGATTGATCAGATAGCTCAGAGAAGCCGAAAAGGAGTTTTCTCACTTGAAGGAAGAAGGGTTGGTTGAGAGGAAAAAGTTGAAGGATTTGATGGATATGTATTTGGAAGCTATTGATATGTACATGTTTACAATAAGAAGATTTCTTCCCCTCCATAGGCAGCTTAAAAATTTATACAAACATAATAGAGATTTAGAATCTCAAATTAGAAATCTTAGGATGGAGTTGCAGCCTTTCAAGGAAGAGTTAGCCCAAAGAAATTTGAATGTGTTAGCTCAAGCTACAACCAGAAGGAGTACCAAACTCAGGAGGTGAAGTGAAGTGGCTCAAAGAATCTCAATTTTGGAAATGGTCAGCCTTACATTTTTTAATATTTTGGGGAAGTATAATGCCTATACCTGAATTTTCATTCACACGTCCTAGTAGGAGGATTCTACAGGCTTATATACCTTCTGGAAAAAAAATTGAGGTATTTTTGGCTCAAGCTAGAGAAATCAGAAAACTACAAGACATTTTGCAGCACCTGGCACTACGAAATAGTCTACACAGTCGAATGCTGCAACTTCACTGTGAAATCTGTTGCGAAATGGTCTAGACAGTTAACACTGTAACCTCACTGCAATATCCACTGTGAAATGGTCTACACAGTTAAAGTTGCAACCTCACTGCGAAATGGTCTACACAATCAAACATTGCAACCTCGCTGCCAAATCCATTGTGAACTGGTTTATACAGTCAGTGCTACATTATTCACTGCCAACTCATGTTTTGATGGGTTTTGAGAGGATCAACGGTCACCGGATGGCTAGTGTAACATGAAACAGCTAGTTGGAAGTCAGTTAAAGCTGGAGGTTACCTGGAAACAAAGGAAATGCGCTCAAAGGACACCTCACTATGCAAGATTAGGGTGTTAGGATGGTTGCCAACATTTACCTTTTTTATAGCAGATTGTTTTTTCCGCTCTGTACATGTGTTATATTTTCAATTTTAGGTGGTAGAATCCTATGTTAGAGGATCCAACTCACATGTTATGATATGATTCCATGTTTAGGCTATAAATGCATCATTATAAGACATTGATGGGTTCGAATGGTTGATGTAAAAGACTTTTTTTGGTAATTTTAATGAAACCGAGCCTACTCTGATTTTGATGTATAAGACTTGATGAAATCTTGTTTAATGGAAGTTAGTTCTGTTTCTTCCATTTTATTTCTCTCACTTTGAAATTGTACTATCATTGAAGAATTCAAATGATATTATGTAATTGTATGACAATGGATGTTTGATTTTGATATTGTTATAGCTTTCTCAGAGTTTTGTTTGCTTGGATTTAAGAACTTCTTGTATATGAAGCATTCCCCTCCTTTGTCTACTAGCATAGTCTGAAGCTAGTGGTAGATTCAATTTATTTTCTTACTAAATATTCCTCATATTCACACTAATCCTCAAAATCCCGACCTAAGTTAAAAAGGACCTCTTTTGTTGTTTCACTTTACCCAGATTTTCCTGTGTTTTGACATTGTTGAACTGAGTTTTATCCATTTGACAGCTCATTTGAAAAATTATCTCATAATCCTATTGATGCATACTAAGCTTTCACTTTTGCAGTCAAATTGTAACTTTCAGCGCTAACATAATGGATTTTTTGACGCAATGTCATGGCAGGACTAATAGGACTCCTGATCCTAAAATAAACTCAGCATGGGAACCAAAAGGAAAAGAAGGTGCTAATCTAGGATGCCTATGACGATAGGCTCTACCACGAATTGAGTGACACTTAAATCGACTGGAAAGGTTTGTGTCACCAATAAGTGGGGTAGACCCTAAGGCATATGTATAATTGGTCACTAAGAATGCAAAATGCAAGGAGAAAATTGATCCTATCCTATATGTTGTTGGCGCCCAAAAGCGCAACATAGGGTACCTGCTTGCAAATGGTTGCAACACCTTACTATTTAATTATATTTAGTAATATACTAATATGTGGGACCCCTTGTGTGACTTGTGTGACTATGATGAAGAGAATTCATTTATGTTTTATGTGCTTATGACTTGGTTGCGAGATGAGTTCTATAGTTTATTTTCTTTTAAGTCACTATCGAAATAATTGATCAAATGATGTTATGGGTGATGTGATCAAAAGAGAAATGATGTTGTCTTTATATAACCCTCACAAGTGTTATTATGTTGCACCTAGTTTGATAAAATATCTAAACTCAATGCTTCAAGTTGTATGTGATATATGTTGTGGTGATTACCTTGATTCCATGCTACAAGTATTGCGTGCATTTGTTAAGAATTGGAAGTTTAAAGGTTGCACATGGTATCTCTAGAAAATTTTGGATAGATGTCACATTAGAGTTCTTGACAAAGGTTGGCGCATTTGTTAAGTTTGAAACTTAGGAAAATGGTGGTGTATCAAGCTTGCAATTAATTGTTAGTGGTTTGTGCATTGTATGGTTAGCTTGCTCGTGCTGGCTATGGATTAATGTGTAAGTGTAGATACGACATGCAGTAAATGCACGTCTCTCTAACCTACTTCGAGCTCACCACCCTAGACATTTCACATTTTCTCTTGTTGGTTGTTGTTACTCCGCTTTGTTCAACCATGGAAGAGGTATACATGCTTTGTCGACTCTCTTTGGAAATTTTTACACACAGGTATGAGATTTATTGTTGCTCCATCCATGAATATTTCGCTCTGCTCTTTAATTAAGTCAATAGTTGGCTCTTGAGTTTGCTAGTTGTCTGTGCATTTCCAAAGTTATGATGTGTGGAAATTTGGACTGTGTATGGATTATTAACAAAGTTTTGGTCTATGTGGCATTTGTATTCGAACTATTCGCATCGAAAATGTGGGTGTTTCTTACTTTATGAAATTGTTCATGCTTTACCTGTGGAAAGAGATGTTGTTTTGGAAGTTTTGATCAGGTATGTCGTACCTCTGGATTTCTTTTAGTGATTCCTCTATGTTCAATAGAAACATTATCACTACTCATTGTTTGTGGGTTATTTGGAAACTCTTCCTGTCATTTATTTGTGTGGCTCTCATGGATATCATGCATGTGCCCTTGTATTAGCTCTGTAAATATAAATGTGGAATTTTGTGGTGGTGTTAATATTTTCATGCCCCTTTTGGATAAACCCTCAAACTTGTTCATCTCGTCTCCCTATACTGCATAACTATTGATAATTGTATATCAAACCTTGTATTTGGAAAATAGTGTGGAGGTGGCCAACCCAAAATTTAATAAAGGCATTGTTCATGCTCATTTTTAGTCATGGGTCTTGTTGATTATTCACTATGTGAAGTTAGAAAGAAGGTTAATCCCGCTTATTTTTGTAATACAGTCTATCATGTGGAAATAATTGGGGTGATGGAAACATTGCCAAACCATCGTTCAAGGGATAGGACCTACTGTGTGTTCAATTTATATGAAAGGAATACCTCTGTGGATGAATTATATATGGGTTGAATGAGTTTTGCGAAACCAGAATGAAAGGGAATTTTGGAAGCATTTTTATTTGAAGTTTCAATTTTGAATTGTGTTATACACAGGGATCTCTAGTTGGTGAGATAGCTTCAGTTTTCATTCATTTCTGAGTTTACTTGAAAGCCTAATTCTCTTGTTGAGAGCAAGGTCTTATTGAAGGCAACGGGATTCAAAATTGAATCATGCCATTCAACAACTTGTTTTAAAGGTGTTTGATTTATCTTTGATAGTCTGTGTATTCTTGTTGGTTTACAAATTAATTTTCATGGTCGATAAAGAATATCTTGCAGCTTCAAGTGGCAACATTTTGTGGCAAGTTGATCCAAATCATTAGTTTCATTTTTATTTCACTGGCAGGGTCTTTTTGTATGGTTCCCATCGGAGGCTTCTAAATTTGACTTTGGTCCATACCCTCGCAGGGGTTTGTAAAAAAGAAATAAAGTTTTGTATCTCAGAATGAAAAAAAATCATATTATTGTTCTGTCTCATACACGTGTTTTCATGACTTGGTTCTTATTTTCGCTTTTGTCTTGTCTTTCCACGCATGCATTCGGGTGGCCATTCCGGTCCGTTGGACTGGAGATCGTGGCCCCCGGGCGGGGAGAGGAGCAAGCGATTAAATAGATAAAGCGATTAAATAGATAAAGTCGTGATACGACTATGAAGATGAACTGAATAGACGACGGATATGATATGTGGGCCTGTAGTATAGTCCATAAGATCAATTATCCCCCGGTGCTCTTATGAAACTGCGTATGGAGGAACTGTAACTGGCGAGGAAGCTTCTTGCTTTGCCCATGATGGAACTAGAATGGGGAGTAATAACCTAGGGGGACTACCTTTAATGGAACCTCAACCTAATAGGGGTCTTCGGCTCACCTTGTTACATCCATCCACTTGCGCATTAATCCGTAAGTTTAGCTTAGATCAATTTGTTTTGTAATTGGGCGTGTGATTGAGGTTGTGATGGTTCTGTACGATTGATCCCGAACATGGGATGGTTCCTTGGCCTAACGGCCTAGATACTTCAAAACCTCCTAATAAGTCATGGAGCCTGGAGATATAGGAGCATTGGATAGATTCTGGGGGATGGAGTCTGAGCATAGATAGAGATGGTTTCCATTGGATGGGTAGGTGTGATTCGCTTTGTTGTGATTGGATCAACTGGGGTTGGTGCTTAGCAAAGTATCATAGATTTCGGTGTGTGAACATCGTGGTTGG
>JASDQU010587690.1:0-17307 GCA_032191745.1 Picea mariana | reverse complement strand
AGCAGAGCATGAGGCTCTTGTTTTGGGTTTGAGGGTTGTTAAAGATATTAAGATTGAAGAGTTAGCAGTGTTTGGAAATGTATCAAGTTTAAAATATGTATCAAGCTAAACACCCCAGGTTAAGGACTTACATAAATGATGCTTGGGATCTTATTGATAATTTCTTCTCAACTTTTAATATCTCCTTTGTTCCAAGAGAAGAAAATACTATGGTAGATTCTTTGGTTGTTTATGCATGTAATTTTAAAATTCCTTTGACCCCCAAGCTCAAATATGATGTGGAAGTGAAGTATAGACCCTCTATACTTGACAATGTCAAACATTGGAATAGATTTCTGGAAACTATGGAAAAGTTTTATGCTCTTCATATTGATCAAGATCATGATGATACCAAAATCCCTCATGTTGATATTTTCCTCAACAAAATTGTAGACCACAAGATTGTTCAACTGCCCGATAACCATATTCCAAAAGGATTAGTTCCTTTGGAGAGATTATTTGACAAAATTGATGTTGTTGTGAAGGTTAAAGGTTCAAGTGAAGAAGCTGATGTGACAAAATGCAACTTAGGTACAGAGGAAAATCCAAAATATGTAAAATTGTCTAGAAGTTTAAAGGAGTTTTCTAATGTTTTCTAATGTATTTTAGAAGTTTAAAGGAGTTTAAGATATTAAAGGAGTTTTCTGATGTATTTTCTTGGAAATATGAAGATCTACAAACTTATGACACAAGAATCATTAAACATAAGATCCCTTTGAAAGAGGACACCAAGCCATTTAGGTAGAAACTTAGACAGATAAATCCCATGTTGTTGCATATTATGAAAAAGGAAGTTAAGAAGTTTCTTGATGTTAAGATCATCATATCTTTAAGGTAATATGAGTGGGTGGCTAACGTGGTCCCTGTGAGGAAGAAGAATGGTGAAATTAGAATTTGTGTTGATTTCATAAATTTGAATAGAAGTTCCAAGAAAGATAATTACCCCTTGCCAAAGATGGAGCATATTTTGCAGAGGGTAATTGTTTCAACAAGGATGTTTATGATTGATGGCTTCTCAGGCTACAATCAAATTGCTTTCATGCCTGAAGATAGAGAGAAGAAAACTTTCACTACTCCTTGGGGCACATTCATGTATGCTAAAATGCCCTTTGGACTAATGAATGCAGGAGCAACCTTTCAACAAGCAATGGATATTGCCTTTATTGGGGAGAAGGAAAAATGAGTGGTCATCTATCGGGATGAAATTGCATTGTTCTCAAGATATGATAAGGAACATTATCATCATTTGAAGAAGGTTTTCATAAAGTGTAGAATGTTTGGGCTCTCTCTCAATCCTAAGAAGTCTTTGTTTGCTATGAAAGAAGACAGGTTGTTGGGACATATTGTATCGACAGAAGGGGTAAGGATTGATCCAAGTAGAGTAGAGGCCATCCATACTATGTATTTTCCTAGAACCAAGAAGGAGATCCAGTCTTTCTTGGGTAAAATATTTTTTTTAGAAGATCCATCTCTAGCTTTTTTGAATTGGTTAAGTACATCACATCTATGCTTAGAAAGGGGAATGAGGTGAAATGGACTATTGAAGCTTGGAATTATTTTGACCAAATCAAACAAGCATTGACTGAAGCACCTGTTCTCATCATCCCTGATTATTGAAAGGAATTTTTGATATTCTCTTTTGCCTCACATGACACATTGGTTGATGTCCTTCTTCAGAAAAACACAGATGGGATGGAGCAACCTATTTCCTTTTTCATTAGGGAATTGAGAGATGCAGAGATGAGGTATGGCATTATGGAGAAGCGGGCTTATGCTTTGGTTAAATCCCTTAAATCCTTCAGGGTGTACATTCTGCATTCCAAAATTATTTCCTATGTCCCATCAGCCTCAGTGAAAGAAATACTTATCCAGCCTGACATAGATGGAAAGAGGAGCAAGTGGATTGCCAAAATTCTAGAGTTTGACCTTGAAATGAAGCCTACTAAGTTGGTAAAAGGGCAAGATTTAGCTAGATTGCTGGTTGAATCAAATTGCAAAGCCCTAGGGGTTAATTTCATGAACCTAAACTCTGAAAATCATCAAATGAATATCTTTGTCAAAAACTCTCATATCAGTCCCAACTTGGCAGAATGCACTTGGTACAAAAACATCATTTATTTGTTGCAAACGTTGCAGCCTCCTGAAGGTTTGGAGAAGAACAAGGTGAGAGCTTTGAAACTGAAGGCAATTAGATATTATCTCATTAATCACATCTTGTATTGGAAATAGCCTCTAAGATTTCTCTTGAGATGTCTAGATGCACACGAGGCTCAAAAGGCCATGACTGATTTTCATGACAACTTATGTGGGGGTCATCAATTTTGGAGAACCGCAACATATAGGATCCTCAGAGATGGGTATTTTTGGCCTAGCCTTTTTACTGATGTTTGTTCAAAGATTAGGGCCAGTGACAAATTTTTGAAGTTTTCAGGAAAGCAACAAATGAAATATTTGCCTCTGAAGCCTGTGGTGGTTTCTGGTCCTTTCCAGTAGTGGGGCCTTGACTTCATTGGGGAAATTCATCCAGCATCAAGTGGTCAACACCAGTGGATTTTGACTACAACTAACTATTTCACCAAGTGGATAGAAGTCATTCCTACAAAGAGTGCCTCACACAAGGTAATCATTAGTTTTCTTGAGGATATCATGTCAAGATTTGGTTGACCAAGCAAGATTGTTACTGATAATGTTGACTCTTTCAAAGCTGAACCATTGGTGAAATTTTGTGAGAAATATGGGATTCAACTAGTTCATTCTACTCCTTATTACCCCCAAGGAAATGGTTTAGCATAATCCTCTAAAAAGAGCCTTGTAAATATCATCAAGAAGTTACTGGAGGACAACAATAAAGCATGGGACTCAAAGCTGAAATTTACCTTATGGGCTGATAGAGTTACTACAAAGAGATCACTTGGTATTTCCCCCTTTCAGCTTGTATATGGGATTGAAGCTATTTTTCCTACTTATTTGCCTTTCCTATTGCAAAGTTCCTTTAGGATCAACAAAGAGAACCAGTTGATATGGTAAGAAGGATACAACATCTAGTAGAAGTACAACAGACCAGGGAGCAACTCCTTGATAAAGCACAGAGCCATCAATAGAAGATCAAGCAAGATTAAACAAATATTATTTCCAACTGGGATATTTGGTGCTCAAGTGGGATGAACCCAAGCAAGACAAAGGAAAACATGGTAAATTCAAAGCCTTGTGGATTGGTCCTTTCAAGATTTCTAAATTTTTTCAAAATAATACTTATAAATTGCAGAACCTGGAGGATTCTGAAGTTTTTTCTATCCCTGTTAATGGAACTTTCTAATGAAGTATTTTTCTTGAGCCATGAGTGGTTGTCCCATCCATTGTAAATATCATTTTTTTGTTTTTCTTTCTATTTGAATAAATGACCCCATAGCCCTAGTATAAGACACTAAAGTTGCTTGTTCTTGGCAGCTCACAGAGAGAATGCCATCCCCTGTGGAGCCAATGTTATCACATGAAGTTCTTATGGGTCAATTCATCCTTAGGTTTTGGTTTTTATCCTTGGTATGGTTTAAGTTTTACTTTTGACCTCCTCCTTATAGTCTTCTTAGGTCTTAGCACAAATAAATTAAGGTTGATGTTTGCCCAAACCTTTGGTTTATATCTTCATCTCATCACAAGATTAAACAACCATCACCATCATCCTTATGCCACCACTGCCCTAACATGTAACCACTTCCACTATGCACTTAAACCCCTCCACTTTATCCCTCTACTCGTTAGAAGGTCAAATCAAATCCATTTCAATACGTTGCCATCTCATCAGGACACTTTGTAGTGTATCTCAAGTACATATTCCCTCATCACCATTATTGCACTTATGAGGCTTGTGTCAGTCGATCTCCTTGTTTTCATCATTCATGATTTAAAGGAAATAATCTAGGATTTAGTCATTTAAGGTTGTTCTAACTATTTTCTCAAAGATTTCAAAATTTCTCCTAGCTTGGCATTGCAGAGACTGTTGAGTTCAGAGAGACGCTATGAAATTTGTTGCAGACTGGATGACGAAGGTGAATTGGAGGTTAGACTTGTTGTAGGGGGTTTCATCCAATCTGAAGCCTATCAAAATTTAAGCCACAGTCTCCGGGTACTCCATGATATTTTTAAGCCTTGTTAAAGATTAGTTACAGGTTGTGCTTGTATTTCCTCTCCTCGACGTTGTGAATTGATGATCCACCTTACCAACCTGCCCCCTTTGCCTTTGTTGTCACAAATTCTCATCCAACTGCAGTGTTTTCAGCTTCTTTACTAAAATCGAGTAGACCTTGTTTTCAATGCCACTATGCCTATCTCTTTCTTGGCCTTTGTTGTTTGTACTACAGAATCTGTTGCATATTATACCATGAATCCCATGTTTTGGCACTGCAAATCTGTACATCAAACTCAACACCGTTATACTCTTATCAAACAACCTGTACCAACTGATTACCTTGAAAATTTCCATTTTTATTTCAAGTCTAAAGTATGTCTACGTTAGAATTTGAAAAGAGCCTTGTTGTTTAAGTTGTGATGACCTTGTAAATGATGGCGATGTGTTAACTTAAAACTTTGGGCAGCTGCTTTCTCCTTGCATATATATATTTCCTAAAGGGTTTTCTTTCATTTTATAACCATCAACTACCCTTTCATGAGGTCATAGGTCAAATAGGTAGAAAGACTCTAAATCCTTAAAAGAAACCAGCTTTGAAAAAGACTATCCATCCAAACCCTAACACCTATGTCCTTTTGTTTTGCCTCTTACATCTCTCAGATTGTGGTCTTAGTTTTCCTCCTATAACAGAAAATGGATACACCACAACAGAAGAAGGCTCACAAGGTTGGGATCATAGTCAGGACCGAGCCCTATGACATGCAGCTATTTGATGTTGAACCTTTGATCAGATATGTCTTCCAATGAGTTGGATATTTCAATTTTTGTCAGAAAATGCAAAGGGGGCACCCTGAGGTAGCCAGAGAGTTTGCCTTGAATTTGATGGAACCAAAACTAAGGTGGGAACTCTTGAACTGGAGGTATCTGAAGAAACCATTGCATCAACTACTGAGATACCGAACACTGGTGAAAGATGGTTTAAATCCATGAATGTTAATGCAACCTTCTCTAAAGAGTTCCTTAAACCAGAATGTCAGGGAGATAACCTATCAAAGGGAGTGCCTAGGAGCCACTTGGTTGATGGATTTGATAAGATGTTAAGGGTGATCTAGAGATATTTCACCTATGAGGGTAGATTCAATATGATTTACCAATACCACATTAGACTTTTTTTGCACTTCACGGGAAAAGACCTCATGAACCTCCCTTTATATTTGTTTAGGAGTATTGGGAAAATGGTTGACAGGGTCCAAGACAAGTCCAAGGCTATGGACACAAGTGTTTTTCACTTAGGGTTGATTAAGATTCTTGAGATGGAGGAGTTGAAGAAGAGAAACATGGAATGTGATCACTTCATTGCCTCTGCACATCTGCAATTAAATGTAGCTCCTACTCCTCAATCTAAGGTGCAGAGCCCTCTTCAAGTTGATAACATTGTTCACACATAGACAAGTAGAAAGAGGAAGGGAAAACACATTGTTAAATATGATGAAGCTCCTAAGGAACAAGAAGAATAAGGGGGATCTTATCACTCTCCTCAAAGGGAATTTTCACCCCAACCAACTCCAGAATTAGCAGAAATTCCATCATCTAAAGCCACAGGAAAAAAAGGAAGAAGGTTACTCTTCCCCTCACCAGCTACTGCAGTTGAAATTAAAGCTAGGATGCCCTTCACCAGGTCATTATCCAAGAAGGAAATTTTTGGAAAAGAGGTCATAAAAGAAGCTCTTGTCAAGAGGAAGGATAAAGGAAAAATTGAGACTGTTGAAAAACATATTGAAGTCATAGACATAACCACTCCCCCTAAGAAACCTACCTTCAAAAGATTGATCAGAAAGCTCAGAGAAGCCGGAAAGGAGTTTTCTCACTTGAAGGAAGAAGGGTTGGTTAAGAGGAAAAAGTTGAAGGATTTGATGGATATGTATTTGGAAACTATTGATATGTACATGTTTACAATAAGAAGATTTATTCCCCTCCATAGGCAACTTAATAATTTATACAAACATAATAGAGATTTAGAGTCTCAAATCAGAAAGCTTAGGATGGAGTTGCAGCCTTTCAAGGAAGAGTTAGCCCAAAGAAATTTGAATGTGTTAGCTCAAGCTGCAACCAGAAGGAGCACCAAACTCAGGAGGTGAAGTGAAGTGGCTCAAAGAATCTCAATTTTGGAAATGGTTAGCCTTACATTTTTGAATATTTTGGGGAAGTATAATGCCTATACCTGAATTTTCATTCACATGTCCTAGTAGGAGGATTCTACAGGCTTATATACCTTCTGGAAAAAAATTTGGGGTATTTTTGGCTCAAGCTGGAGAAATCAGAAAACTACAAGACATTTCACAGCACTGGGCACTACGAAATAGTCTACATAGTCGGATGCTGCAACTTCGCTGTGAAATCTGTTGTGAAATGGTCTAGACAGTTAAAACTGTAACCTCACTACGATATCCACTATGAAATGGTCTACACAGTTAAAGTTGCAACCTCACTATGAAATGGTCTACACAATCAACATTACAACCTCGCTGCGAAATCCGTTGTGAACTGGTTTATACAGTCAGTGCTACATTATTCACTGCCAACTCATGTTTTGATGGGTTTTGAGAGGATCAGCGGTCACCAGATTGCTAGTGTAACATGGAATAGCTAGTTGGAAGTCAGTTAAAGCTGGAGGTTACCTGGAAACAGAGGAAATGCGCTCAAAGGACACCTCACTATGCAATATTAGGGTGTTAGGATGGTTGCCAACATTTACCTTTTTTATAGCAGATTGTTTTTTCCGCTCTGTACATGTGTTAGATTTTCAGTTTTAGGTGGTAGAATCCTATGTTAGAGGATCCAACTCACATGTTATGTTATGATTCCATGTTTAGGCTATAAATGCAGCATTATAAGACATTGATGGGTTTGAATGGTTGATGTAAAAGACTTTTTTTGGTAATTTTAATGAAACGGAGCCTACTCTGGTTTTGATGTATCAGACTTGATGAAATTTTGTTTAATGGAAGTTAGTTATGTTTCTTCCATCTTATTTCTCTCACTCTAAAATTGTACTATCATTGAAGGATTCAAATGATATTGTGTAATTGTATGACAATGGATGTTTGATTTTGATATTGTTATAGCTTTCTCAGAATTTTGTTTGCTTGGATTTAAGAAGTTCTTGTATATGAAGCATTTCCCTCCTTTGTCTACTAGCATAGTTTGAAGCTAGTGGTAGATTTAATTCATTTTCTTACTAAATATTCCTCATATTCACACTAATCCTCAAAATCCTGACCTAAGTTAAAAAGGACCTCTTTTGTTGTTTCACTTTACCCAGATTTTCTTGTGTTTTGACATTGTTGAACTGAGTTTTATCCATTTGACAACTCATTTGAAAAATTATCTCATAAACCTATTGATGTGTACTAAGCTTTCACTTTTGCAAACAAATTGTAACTTGCAGTGCTAACATAATGGATTTTTCAACGCAATGTCATGGCGGGACTAATAGGACTCCTGATCCTAAAATAAACTCAGCATGGGAACCAAAAGGAAAAGAAGGTGCTAATCTAGGATGCCCATGACAATAGGCTCTACCACTAATTGAGCGACACTTAAATCAAATGGAAAGGTTTGTGTCACCAATAAGTGGGGTAGACCCTAAGGCATATGTATAATTGGTCACTAAGAATGCAAAATGCAAGGAGAAAAATGATCCTATCCTATATGTTGTTGGCGCCCAAAAGCGCAACATAGGGTACCTGCTTGTAAATGGTTGCAACACCTTACTATTTAATTATATTTAGTAATATACTAATAGGTGGGACCCCTTGTGTGACTTGTGTGACTATGATGAAGAGAATTCATTTATGTTTTATGTGCTTATGAATTGGTTGCGAGATGAGTTCTACAATTTATTTTCTTTTAAGTCACTGTCGAAATAATTGATCAAATGATGTTATGGGTGATGTGGTCAAAAGAGAAATGATGTTGTCTTTATATAACCCTCACAAGTGTTATTATGTTGCACCTAGTTTGATAAAATATCTAAACTTAATGCTTCAAGTTGTATGTGATATATGTTGTGGTGATTACCTTGATTCCATGCTACAAGGATTGCGTGCATTTGTTAAGAATTGGAAGTTTAAAGGTTGCACATGGTATCCCTAGAAAATTTTGGATAGATGTCACATTAGAGTTCTTGACAAAGGTTGGCGCATTTGTTAAGTTTGAAACTTAGGAAAATGGTGGTGTATCAAGCTTGCAATTAATTTTTAGTGGTTTGTGCAATGTATGGTTAGCTTGCTCATGCTGGCTATGGATTAATGTGTAAGTGTAGATATGACATGCAGTAAATGCACGTCTCTCTAACCTACTTCGATCTCACCACCCTAGACATTTCACATTTTCTCTTGTTGGTTGTTGTTACTCTGCTTTGTTCAACCGTGGAAGAGGTATACATGCTTGGTCGACTCTCTTTGGAAATTTTTACACACAGGTATGAGATTTATTGTTGCTCCATCCATGAATATTTTTCTCTACTCTTTAATTAAGTCAACAGTTGGCTCTTGAGTTTGCTAGTTGTCTGTGCATTTCCAAAGTTATGATGTGTGGAAATTTGGACTATGTATGGATTATTAACAAATTTTTGGTCTATGTGGCATTTGTATTTGAACTATTCGCATCGAAAATGTGGGTGTTTCTTACTGTATGAAATTGTTCGTGCTTTACCTGTGGAAAGGGATATTGTTTTGGAAGTTTTGATCAAGCATGTCGTACCTCTAGATTTCTTTTGGTGATTCCTCTATGTCCGATAGAAACGTTATCACTACTCGTTGTTTGTGGTTTATTTGGAAACTCTTCCTGTCATTTAATTGTGTGGCTCTCATGGATATCATGCATGTGCCCTTGTATTAGCTCTGTAAATATAAATGTGTAATTTTGTGGTGGTGTTAAGATTTTCATGCCCCTTTTGGATAAACCCTCAAACTTGTTCAACTCGTCTCCCTATACTGCATAACTATTGATAATTGTATATCAAACCCTGTATTTGGAAAATAGTGTGGAGGTGGCCAACCCATAATTTAATAAAGGCACTGTTCGTGCTCATTTTTAGTCATGGGTCTTGTTGATTATTCACTATGCGAAGTTAGAAAGAATGTTAATCCCACTTATTTTTGTAATACAGTCTATCATGTGGAAATAATTGGGGTGATGGAAACATTGCCAAACCATTTTTCAAGGGATAGGACCTACTGTTTGTTCGGTTTATATGAAAGGAATACCTCTGTGGATGAATTATATATGGGTTGAATGAGTTTTATGAAACCAGAATGAAAGGGAATTTTGGAAGCATTTTTATTTGAAGTTTCAATTTTGAATTGTGTTATACACAGGGATCTCTAGTTAGTGAGATAGCTTCAGTTTTCATTCATTTATGAGTTTACTTGAAAGCCTAATTCTCTTGTTGAGAGTAGGGTCTTATTGAAGGCAATGGGATTCAAAATTGAATCATACCATTCAACAACTTGTTTTAAAGGTGTTTGATTTATCTTTGATAGTCTGTGTATTCTTGTTGGTTTACGAATTAATTTTCATGGTTGATAAAGAATATCTTGCAGATTCAAGTGGCAACATTTTGTGGCAAGTTGATCCAAATCATTAGTTTCATTTTTATTTCACTGTCAGGGTCTTTTTGTATGGTTCCCATCGGAGACTTCTAAATTTGACTTTGGTCCATACCCTCGCAAGGGTTTGTAAAAAAGAAATAAAGTTTTGTATCTCAGAATGAAATAAAATCATATTATTGTTCTGTCTCATACACGTGTTTTCATGACTTGGTTCTTCCTTTTGCTTTTGTCTCCATGTTTACCTTATTGTAAAATATGTATACATTCATAAAGCTTTGTTTAAATTTTATTTGTATTGCAACATATTCAAATCATAAAATTAGCCTTGATCCTTTGTAATTAATATGCGTGGATTGAGTGAATGTTTTGAGGCTATAAACCCTGGGTGACATTCCCAACTATCTTCTCTTATCGATGCAAGATATGAAAATGATTGAGTGAGGTACTCCATACCTTTTCCTCAACATTTATTTGGCTACCATACTAGGGATATATTCCATCTCTCTCTCATTGATTGTATTCACGATTATCTTTGAATCTTTCAATTTTTTTCGAATACTCTTTGATTGATTTTTGTCATGACATTACCTTCTACAAGGAAGCCTAATATTGAACACGGTCTTAAAGACTAGACTAGCATTGCCTTGACCTTATTCAATACTATCCTAGAAACTGTTAATACCCAGGCTGAGATTGAACGCTCTTGGGAAGTAGTTGAACAAGATATAAGTATCTGTGAATGTTGGGAAGCTAGCAAAAGGTGGGCTAAAAATCAACAGTAACTTCCATTTTCTTAAGCCTTTGGTTTTCTTTTCATGTCCTCAAATCCTCGCATTTCTAGAAGAAGAAGATCAGGATTGTCCCCTAAAGCTACTCCAAAATGATGAAGGAATATGTGCTTTCATACAAAATGAACCATTTAAGCCCAAGGAAATCATATCGATGGAAGACAACAAATTTCCAAAAGGCTTGACTCCTCTCGAGAGTTCATTTTCATCGAGAGATGTAGGCAACAAAGAGATTCAAAAAGAAGAGGAGTCAAAAAGGAATGTGGGTGATACCATTTCCTTGAACCTTGGGACATACGAATCTCCAAAGATGGTTAAACTAGGTGCCCAATGTTCCAACGAAGAAAAGAAGAAATTCCATAACTACTACGTGAATTTCAAGATGTTTTTGCATGGTCATACGAGGATCTTCGTGATTTTGATCCTGCTCTCATACAACATGCCATTCCTATCAAGGAAGGGATAAAACCAGTTAGGAAAAAATAAAGACCCATTAACCCTGGGCTTTAAGCTACTATTAGAAAGGAGTTGGAAAAACTTTTGGAAGTTGTTATAATATTTCCAATTAAGTATTCTGAGTGGGTTTCAAATTTATTTCATGTTAGGAAAACAACTGGTTAGATTAGATTGTGTGTGGATTTTCGCGCATTAAATAGAGCAAGCGAAAAATATCATTTTCCTCTCCCTAATATGGAAATGTTTTTGCAACAGGTCACAGGGTCACATATGATGTCCTTACTTGATGGTTTCTCTTGATATAATCAAATCAAGGTAAAAAGGACTGATAGATACAAAACCACCTTTACTACATGTTGGGGCACATTTTCTTATGAACGCATGCCTTTTGGCTTGTCTAATGCAGGTCTTATGAGGAAAATCTCTCTATGGCTAGGGGTAAACCACAACAAACAGAAATGACTACAAAAATCAACTCTAATCTCAGGTATTCTATATAAGCGAATAAGATAACAAGACAATATAAAGATCCTACCTCGTCCAGATGTTCGATGAAGTCCACCGTTGAGAACTTGACTCAAAGCAATATACCTGCAACTTGTCCTCAACAACCAAGAAACGCAAGCATATGGTGATAATATATAATGTTAGCACATTCAATAGCATAATCCATGAACATTCATAACAAATACGCCCATGGAATAACAATTCAAATATTTGCAAGATATTAATTGGATGAGAAAAGAGTATTTCTATTAAAATGTAATCAGCAGAAGTGAATGAGTTACAAACTTCTGTGTCGGCACGGTTCAGAATCGAGAAACTAAGTCCCTTCAAGCTGAGCCTCCACCACTTCAATCCTCCACCAAAGGCAAGCTCATATAAGAGAGACAATGAGGTTCTCAATCAAGTAGGGAAGAGCTTGGGGGCTAAACAATGTGTTCAGACTTAAAAGGATAAATAGATGCAGACTCAATATGACGTGAATAATTTCTCAAGAGTAAATTTGCTCTCAAATTTGAATTCTTCTCCTCTTTTCCATAGCTCAGATTTGGCCCATTTATAGCCTTCAAGTGGAACTGAAGGGCCAATTCGAAACGTTTCCAGTATATGGAAGGTCAAGGATCATGGATCTCATGACGTGACATGGAAACCAAAGACCAATTTTTAATTTTTAGCACAAAACCATATGTATGAGGGATGTAGTGGTGCAACCTAAATATGCACATGTTGTACAATAGGTAGGGTATATATATCTGAAAAAACAATGTTTTTAGCTCTAGGATTTGCAAAAAGGGACTTCAATTCTGCATAGGGAAATGGAACAAGGCCTTCTGAGCAAATTTGCATAGGGTGAGGCAAATCTTGCTATAGCAAATTCCCCCTAATGTGTGAGGTCAGAGGAGTATCTGCGATGGATGAAATACATTATAATACCCAGAAATGGAGTAATGGGGACCCAGATGGAAGAACTAGTTGCTCATTATGATCTACACTGACTTTGCGCACATGGCTGCCAATTTGAATTACACTACAGATCTATGTGAAAATATACTAAACAGTTGTTCATGGCCATGAGTGGGAAATACAAAGGTGGCTACATGCAAAAGGTTGTCATAGTCACGAACAAGGTAAAAACAATATCAAAATCAATCTGAAGATATCTGTATACAATGGATTACAATCTAATATCCCATGATCACTGAAGTCACATAGGTACTGGTCCAATGAAAGGTAGAAACAACTCATGAAAGTTGCGACTATGAAATGATGTCTTCAAGTCTTCTACACAATCTGCCAAAGGTGCAATTCTGCATCGTGTGAATAAAAGAGTTGAGGTTGAACACAATGAGAATTTGTCTGATTACCAATGATTAAGGTATATCGTTAACAAATGTCGGATAGCCTATTGATAATGAAAGTAGGTATCAAGGCACCAAGTACATTCTTACAAGTGTGAATAGAGGTGTCATAGTCAAACACTTGAAGAATCCATCGATCATGAGACATTGATGTATTACCAACTGTCTATGGCGAGATAACCTTCCACTAATTACTGCAAGCCTCTAGGTACTCATAGAACTCTAGGTCTCATCTCCGGAATAGATGAGTTGAAGTCGATGGAAGGAGACTCACTGAAAGGAGAGCATTAAGGCATCTCTCATCATTCAACATGAGGTACAAAGCATGAGATTTATGATTTGGAGGAAATAGGATGAAGAACATGTTCAAGAACCAATGAACCTGTGCATTTTTCATGTGTGCCTAATGCAAGCGGTACACGAAAAAGACCCTTTGAATAGTAGCCAATAAGGAAAACCAATAAGGATAATGGCATCCAAGACACTACAGGGATCTCAATGTCTGAATAGATTTCTTTTCGTCGAACACAAGGGAAACCACCCAGTCAGTGACCAATGATGAAATGTCAATTGTTGGGTTCAAGGTTACCAACCAATGAGGAAATTAGGACCAGGATGCACAATAGGACTACAAATTCATGTAATTATGAGACACATTGAGGGTATGGCTGACATGCAAAGTCAAGAGTTATAAGGAATGGTCGACATAGGTTGATAGACATCCTTTGAACAAGAGCATGAAACTTATGGAAGACTCTGGCAGCATAGAATCAATGATAAAACTTTGAGATGCAGGAGGCATCAATCAAACTCTCCATAGGGACTAGAAGACTAACCGGTCGAGGGAGTAAACTCTCTGTAATGAGCTCAACTTCCTATGATCTTTCTAAACCCAAAATTGATGACATGTGGACTCAAACATTTTGTGCTTTGTTCAAAGGCGACACGACTTCTGCCAATATAAGATAATACTCCTTTCTCGCCCGTCTTTTTTTTTTTTTCATAGTCAAATGAGTGTTATGATACAAAGGAGGAAACGAGTGTCGTAAGTAAGAAAAATAGTTCCAGTAGTGGAACATACCTATGCTCAATCCAAGGAGGTGCATGTGGGAGATGGACACTCGAAAAAATGTTTCCTCTTGGGTATAGGGTGTCAAGCTGCAAAGGATATAAACAAGGCTCTGCTTGGTTGATGATGCAAACTGTTGAGGTGAAAGGCTTATAATGAAAAAGCGAGAACCAACAATAGGCTCAATATTGCAAGCAAGAGAATGAGATGCAATTACAACTTAACGCCAAAAAATGTCATTTTTCGTAATCTTAGTTTACTTGTTTTAAAAAGTGATAAACTTGTACCAAATAGACGTCCTTTCAAATCCAATTTATGAGTGTGAAAGAGACAAGTTAACTCGGAAATATTTTCGCTTTTTGAAACGATTTGGAAAAGAGATTAAATCAGACTCATTTGGGATTCCTCTAGGTTCAGGTCATCATGTTTATGAGTAATAAATGAGGTTCAAACATAAAGTCATGTATTAGCTATAAGGGACTCCTGGTCCTATGAACAAAAATATATGCACGGGCACCGAATGAAGCATGGGATCTAACTAGGGTGCCCATGTTTGGTAAGTCTCTACCATTTGATAACGACACTTCTAGTTGCAGATAGATGGTTTCCTGTCGCTATAAAATGGGTCCGTACCTAACGCATATGAGTTGCAGTCATAGGATGATGCAAGTGTGCATGATGGATTGGATACCTATCCTATATGTTAGGTAACAAAAATATCTGTCCAAAGTTACGAACAGGTGACATTGATCCGGATTTTATGAGAAGAATGAAATGACTTCAGATTATTAATAGGTGCTTAACACAAAATAACATAGATACAATAAAACTGGTTTTCTATTCAATAAGGAAATAAGCTGAAACTGTAAAATGCAGCAAAAACAAGCTTGCTGGAATGGTGGCGGCGTATCTCTGAGAAGAGATGTGACGGCTACGCCCATTCACAAGAAGATGATTACAATGAGGCTCTGAAGGCCCTTTTACAATAAACAGGAATTCCAAAAACCCTATACGTCCAAAAACCTAACCCTAGGAGACGAAGCGCCAAAAGTCATGTGGGCCCCATTTGGGTAAGTTAGTACATCAACTTCTCGGGGTCGTAACTTTTTTATACGATCTTTGTTTTAGGCGTATGATAGCACGTTGGAAAGGTATCATTGAGGAGATTCATTTTGGGGGCTCAATCATTCCTTTCATTATTGTTGAGAATCTCTATCCTAAAAAACTTTCATTTAGGCCCTCAAAATGGCCCCGGAAGTTAAAACTGCTAAAAATAGTAAATTGCCAAAATTGTCAGCAAATTGTTTTGAGCCAGTTGCAAAAGGTGGGTGGCCACCGATATCAACCTAGATCAATCCTCCCTCCTTAGGAAGCAATGGTATCCATTGTGTTGATTTTCCCCATCAGATGAGGAAATTTCTGTTGAATTTGGCCCCAAGTGAGCCACTTGCCTTGGTGCAGGAGCTGCCCTGCTTTGACGACTCGATAGAGATGGATCCTTTATTGTTATGTGACCTTGATATATGTGTCCACAATATGATCGTTGGATGCATGTTGTATGCATTCGGGGTTGAGCTCTTTTGGTTTCAACTACTCTGGTACGTCTGAGGTGTCCAATAATGGTGGGAAATAAGGGTGAAGGAGATCCACGTTGAACACTGGGTGCAGGCCAAGGAAAGGAGGAATGTTGAGCTCAAAATCATTATCCCCCATGACCTTGGTGATGGTGTATGACCCATAACGGAGTGGGAGAAGCTTCTGATGGGGTCCTGTAAGGCGTTCTTTCTGCAAATGCAACCAAACTTTGTCGCCCACATGAAACTTATGTGGCACCCGATTTTGATCATGGTGTTGCTTGTACTTGTCATTGGACTTCTGTAGGATATCCTGAACCTGTTGGTGAATGTGTTGGATCCGCTCAATGAACCGAGTGGATTTGTCAGATTTAGTTGGATCAGGAGATGAGTCAGTCGATGTGACCGCAAAGGGAAGTGCAACATCTATGGGACCCAATGGTTGGAATCCCAACTTCACCTGAAAGGGGTTGTGGTCGGTTGAGCTATGCAGGGCTCGGTTGTAGCTATGTTGGACATAGGGAAGGATCTTATCCCATGTGAGAGGGTTCTTTTAATTATACATGTGAAGGATATGCACAATTATTTGATTTACGACCTTGGTTTGGCCATCTGTCTGGGGGTGGAAGGTCATAGATTTGGTGAGCTTGGTGTTCAGCAGTGACCAGAGGCTCGACCAGAATGTGCTGAGAAATCGACTATCTCAATCTGAGACAATGGTTTTTGGGATTCCAACATGTATCCAGACTCGTTCAAAGAAGAGCTTCTCAATGGCCTCTGTTATGATGTTCTTCTTTCATGCAACTAGAATCGCCATATTAGAAAAGCGATCAACAGCCACAAAAACACAGTCATTTCCCCACTTGGTGGACGAGAGGCCCGACATGTAGTCCATTGACATGGATTCCCATGGCTTGTTAGGAGTATGAAGAGGGGCGTACATGCCATGTTTCTTAGTGGTCGGTTTTGCAATAGCACAGGCAGTGCAGGACCTGATATACTTGCTGACCTCGTGTCGAAGTTTCGGCCAACATAAATGTTTCTATAACATCACCACTGTCTTTTCGATGCTAAAGTGTCCTGCCACCTAACTATAGTGGACTTCCTAGATCAGCTTCACTCTCTCTCTTGATGGAACATAGATATGGCCCAGACGACACAACAACCCATCCTAAAGATGAAAATTATCGACAATTGCGTTTGCACCCAACATTTGGTAGGTGGTGGAAAAGTCTGGGTCAGTCTCATAGAGTTGGGTCCATCCAGAGGTCTCATGGTCATAGGAGCCTAGCACCGTGATGAGTGTCGGGACTGGCGGTCTGCTGAGGCAATCAACGTCACAATTGGTGCTTCTTGTTTTATACTTGATGTTGAGGTGGAATTGCTGCAAGTATGTGGACCACTTTTGATGGCGATCATTCTATAATTTTCCTTGTGTCTACATGAACTGGAGTGGCTTATGATCAATGTGGATGATTGTCTCCTTCCCAAGAATGTAATGTCTCCACCGGTGGCAGGATTTCACAATGGAGTACATTTCTTTGTCATAAGTAGGGTACTTACGAACATCATATGATAGTGTCTTACTATGATACACCATGGGGTGGTCGTGTTGAGTGAGAACGGCGCCCACCGCATAGTCTGAAGCATCTGTCTTGATCTCAAAGGGTTGTTGCAGGTATGGTAGTGAAAGTAATGGGTATGAGCACAAGCGCCATTCAAATCTTTGAATGCTTGGTTTTGGGACCGACCCCATGCAAATTTCACCTTACCACCAC
>JASDQU010587688.1:34030-57055 GCA_032191745.1 Picea mariana | reverse complement strand
CAAATACTGAATTCATGGCAGACAGAAATAAACCATAAGCATTGATTAAGTAAACTGAAGGAACAACTTCTTAACATAATATTGAGTTTTATAACAGCAACTACAGCAGTTTAGAATTCTCAATAAATACTGAATGATAACAGAAAGAAATAAATTCGAACTTAACCAAGTACCTAGATCTGATGCTAATTTCAGTTGACTCTTTGCTGCCCTGCTGTCTTGTTGTCTTGCTGCCCTGCTACTCAGTCCAGACCTGCCATAAACACAAAATAACTGCCCAAATATACTGTCCACCCTGCCAACTAGGAAAACGACCTAGCTCTAGGATATCAACGGATATCCTGGCCCCCGAGCCCAAAACCTCCTGCAACACGTGCCTCCCTGATCAATAAGATACAACCAGTAAGTCCTGTGTCTCTCTCAGAGCACACACGCCCCCCAGTCCATCTCTCGGGTTCCTGGCAAAAGGGCAAAAAACGTTTTTCCTGCGCCCATCCACCTCTGAATGGCCCGCACATCCCCCTCATTCCCCGCCTTATTCCTCCCGACCACCGCACGTAGTTACTCCTCACAACCACCCTCTGTCCCCCGTACTTTGTTTCATTAACATTTTCCTTATCTTCTCGGGATTTCTGGGCTTCTTGCCCTGCATACGCCACCCTTGGCAGCCTACCCCATCCCTGTTCTTACATTATTTTATTTCTTTTCCCTTAATTTCTGTCACAGTTCATTAAATGCATTCTTCAGTTTGATTATCACACAATTAATCATGCTTATTTTTTTTTAACTAATTTTTTTTTTTTTTTTGTAATCTTTAATATTTATTCAATTAAGGTCGTTACAATATGCTACACCTCATAACCTTAGGCAATTGACACACTCACCAACAGCCACTACGCTTGGAAAAAACTAACCCCTAGTAAAGATCTGAAGTTAGCAGGGCCCTACTTCCCCATATTTCATCCACCTATCCACTGTGCCCACTTGATTCTGTATGCTCTACTAGTACTTCTCATGCCAACGTCGAGCCTTCCTACTACTCCCACGTCTCCTGGCACGCTTTCCGCTATTTTCTTCTTTCTATGATGTTCCAGGCTCCAATCCCATGTGGGTCCTCCTATTAGTCAGTTGTGCAGTCCCAACGCTTATAGGAATCAACCGCTTGCATTTTTGTGGAACAAAAAATCGATCCAGTGAAATACATGACCATCTTCTTTTTTTTTGGTTACGTTAGAACCTTCTACCAAAATGTTGAGTGCTGTGGTCAACAGAAGGATCTTGGTGACTCTCAACGTATGTTTTTCTTAAGATATTCCCATGTTCACAACCGGGATAGAAACATATATTAAAATGAAATACCACAACATTCAACTAGAACTGCTTAAAACTCTGGTTTTCAATTCTTAGCATAAGCATTCATATACTTTACTTCATTGTATTGCATGTGAGTTGAATTCTTTCTCATTCATGAAACTTTAAACCCATTTTTGTTGATTATTTTTTTTCTTGGTTTTACATTGTATTTCTGTTTCTTTACCATTTCTTCAGAAGGTTTGACTTTTAACAGGTTCAGTAAGATTTTAACATTGGTTTTCTTATTTTTTTGCTTGGTTCGTGGTACCCATTTCTTCAAATGGTTTGCATTTTAACAGGTTCAGTAAGATTTTAACATTGGTTTTTATATTTTTTGCTTGGTTCATAACGCATGAATAAATCTAAATTGCCCATGTTTTGCATCTTCTTTGATGTTTAATATCATTTTCTGCTTGTTTTCTTGGTTCGTTATAAAATTACCCAAATGTTTAATATCATTTTCTATTAGGTTTTTTGGTTCATGATAACATTACTCAAAAAAAAAAAGCCTTAAGGTTTTAAGTCTTGGCTTCATTTTCTGTTGCTTGTTTACCCAAATGTTTAATATCATTTTCTATTAGGTTTTTTGGTTCATGATAAAATTACTCCAAAAAAAGCCTTATGGTTTTAAGTCTTGGCTTCATTTTCTGCTGCTTGTTTAAATCAGCAATCAAAACCTCATTGGAACTCCATAAGACATTTTTGAGCGAAAACGGACTACCAAAAATGATAAAGTTTTGAATAATTTTTATTCGAGTCAACAAAAATGTTTGCAGTCATTATTGGAATAATTGAATTGCAAGCTGGTGGATGGTCCTTGGAGAGACTTTGCGGCGAACACAATAAATGGGTTTAGGGTTCATCATTATTACATTGCATGTTTGTATCTGAGATTACCAAAATTCAGATCAGCTTCCTACTCGAGTGAAATTGTGTCTTTGAGCTTTTGATTTTGATTTTTATTTCGAGCTCGCGAAGCTCAGGGCATAGATGTAACTCCTTGCTTATCAGGTGCCCAAGTTCTTACTGTGGTTTGGGACATTTGTACCGATTACATGTGAATTTCGGCTTCCTATATTGATCACTTTGGTCTCTCTTCTTATGATTTTGTTCATTTTTTACCAACAATTTCACTCATTTTGTCTTATGAATTCCTCCCACGTGAGATTTTTTGTTTTGAGTTTACATTATTTTGGTAAATTAGTTCTCATGTTTGTCCTTACCTTTGGAAAATGATGCATTCCATTAAAATTTGATATGTCTCTATATGGCAAGTGAAACTTTTGATTAAATGGTCTTATCTTCTTGATCCATCTTATTTTCCTTATGTTATATTTATGTATTTGAAATTTATCTTATTTTCCTTATGTTATATTTATGTATTTGAAATTTTCAATCATTGAAAGAAAACTTAAAAAACAACACCTATTGCTTCAAATAATACACTTTTGTTTCTGGCCTAACTACTTTAGTTTCTCACCCTTTTTAGCATGGTTATTTCGGAATAATATACTACTCTTTACAAACTCTTTAAGGGAGATATAATATTACAATCAAAACTTTTATTTCTTCGTAAATAATCTTTGACCTAATGTCTATACATATCATCTCCGCCGCCATGGCAGATAACACCTCTCACAGATATTTCTGGATTGTTCTTTTCCAGTTACCTTGAGAGTGAAGCGAAGGGAAAACATACCCATGTATACAAATCTGTCCATACATGTATGTTGAGAAGCGTGCTCTCTTTCATTGTCTAAGCCAACTTTAAATAACTCAATTTTATTTATTTATTATGATATTTAAGTTAAAAAAAAGTTAACAACATAATTTTTTATTTTTTTTAATATTTTTTAATTTTAAATGATTCAATTTTTATTTTTTTATATTATCATGTTTAATTTAATAAATTTTTAGTAACATCAAATTTATTAAATGAATACAAAATGCTTTTAATTTTAAACTATTGAATTCTAATTTTTTTTTACTTATTATTATTTTTAATGGAGAATTTTTTTATTTTTATTATTTTTAAAGCATATTTTTTTAAAAATATATTTGATTTTAATTATTATTATTTCTTAATATATAATTTTTTTAATAATATGATTAATTTTACTTATTATTATTTTTATTCCATAATTTTTTTAATAAAAAATTTTGCTCATTCTTCTTTCGAATAACTAAAAATTTCCATTATGTTAATCCCTTATCTTAAAAAAAAGATGATACTCATGGAGCATTGCTAATCTAAGTGTTCTTGACATCTTAGATGGGCAAGCTTAACGAAACTTTAGGCTTAAGTGGCTATTTCTGACTTGGGATCTAAAATCTAAAATGCAAATTCAAAGGGAAATATTTTTGTATATTACTTCATCTTTACGAAAATAAAATTAGAAAATGTTAAAATTTGTATTTATTCATTAACATTAAAAAAAATGTTCCTATATTTTCAACATTATTACATTAAATACCAGACCAAAAGAAGAATCCATAGACTGATATGGATGAATATATGTTTGCTTCCTTGCATGTCTTTTAGATTGAGCAAGAAAAATAGAGAGAAGGCATGAGATGTTGTGATCATCTCCGGTTTGGTACGACTAAACCTTTAATCAATGACTTATGGAACATGTGTATCATAAACATTTCCTTGGGCCATCCACATAGTGATATAAAATGAGAAAAATGTATGTAACTATAGTTGATAGTAATATCTCAAGTGGGGTTGTCAAATGTTAGACATATACTTTTTAGTTAACATTTGAGAGATGGGTTATAAAATTTAAATTTAGTTTGATGAGAAGAAATAAAAGAATCATTTTTCCTATTATACAATCCATCATGTTTATTTTTTTTTCCACCTCCAAATTTAAACCCAACATTCAAAAAAAACCAGTGAGAATTGTTAGTGCCTCTCAAGCCTACCAATCGTTAGTGCCTCTCAAGCCTACCAATCGCACACAAAAGAATTTGTGTAAACTATCCCACTCATGTAGTAATTCAATTACTGACCACAATGATAATACCTGCATAAAAAATGAAAAAAGGTGTGAATGATAATGAACTATCTTATGTTAGCATCTTTTATATAAATATCTAAATCAAATATTGTTTTTGCAACTTGTCCAAAATTATATAATTTTGTTATGATTTTAAATAATTATTGTTTGCAATGCAATCTATGGGTAGAGAATAAACTACTCTGCAACTGACCACAATGATAATACCTGCATAAAAAATGAAAAAAGGTGTGAATGATAATGAACTATCTTATGTTAGCATCTTTTATATAAATATCTAAATCAAATATTGTTTTTGCAACTTGTCCAAAATTATATAATTTTGTTATGATTTTAAATAATTATTGTTTGCAATGCAATCTATGGGTAGATAATAAACTACTCTGCAACACTTGTCTTTATATATAAAATGTTTTCAATAAAATATATAATCTCTTCATCTATCATCTATGGAAGGCCAAATTAGTATTACTCTTGATTTTATGCTAAGTTGTTTGTTAGATCAAGTGAGGCGATTTTAATATTTCTTGGAGAAATATGTTGTTTGGAAAAGTTTTAGATAATAACTTTTTATCACATCTTTGTAGATTCTAAGTCAAAAGATTCGAACTCAATGTAATTTTTTTAGGTTATAAATGATATAAGATATTTTATATTTTATAATAAACATCTTTATAAAAAAATATAAAAAATTTGGAAAAAGTCAATGTAATTTTTTCAGACCATAAATGATATGAGATATTTTATAATAAACATTTTCATATAAATGATATGAGATATTTTATAATAAACATTTTCATAAAAAAAAAATATAGATATGAGATGTTTTATATTTTATAATAAACTTTTTCATTAAAAAAATATAAAAAATTTGGAAGTGACTTCTCTTATGAAAATACTTTGTTTCCTTCTCAAAGAAAAATATTACCTTTATTTTTTTTTGGTTAATATCAACAAATATACTTATTGAAATATCCATGATATTTGTGTAATGTTTTTTAATTTACAAATTTAAATATTTTATTTCTTGCTAAGTTTATGTCAGAAATTGTAAAAATTATTGGAAAAAATTTATGTGAACTATATCATCACAAAGATTGATGAAGAATATTTTTGTATGTTTTATTTTTGATTTATTTAATTAACAATAAACAAATTTATTACAGAATCCAATTACAAAGAGTAAATCATTATTCCATGGGTGAGTGAAAATGATTAAATCACTAGAGCTAATTATTGTTCATGGGACAAGCGAAACTCTACTCCCGAAGGTGTGGGATGTGAGGACACACACTAAAATAAAAGTAGGCCAAGAAGATTCCCTAGGGTTAGAAATGAGGCCAACTGGAAAATACCAATGCAAAATATTAAAGAAAAATATGTTATGAGGTAGGATATTGTTGAGTAATTGTGGATAAATAAGTTTAATGGTTCTATGAAGAATAAAGATAAAAGAAATATGGAAGGGGTTATGTCATTTTAGGTCTCCATGGAATAATAATTTAGACTAAGCAATTTTGGATATCTCTGTCTATAATTGAGAAGAATAATTATTAGGAAACAGACTTAGATATATGTTTTTAAATTATTTATCTTTATTTTATTAATTGTTCATAAACATGACAATAAAGAATGATTGTAAAATATTCAATGATTATTATAGTATAGAATGGTTATCAAATTTGGAGTATTTATTTATATCCAAAAGAATATTATGTTATTTTTATTAGTGAACAATTTGCAGCAAGAAACATTAAAACTCTTGTAGGTTGTTATCTACTTTGGAGGAATTAATATTTATAAATATTGTACTGACAAATAAAAAAAAATAGATAAATCTTTAGATTATTATTTCTCTCAAAAAGTGTGTATATAAATATTGCAATTTATGAGAAAAGATATATTTATCTACTCTTTTATTTCCAAATAAGTTTAATTATTCAAAAAATGACATTTGAAAATTCAACAAGATCATGGCTAGAAATATAAATATATATATATATATATATATATATATATATATATATATATAAATAATAAAACAATTACATTTATGTGTTTTAGTTTCTTTTCAAAATCGGTATGGTTATAAATATATAAGAATGTATCTTAAATAAAATACATTACATAAAGTACAAAGAATGATATTTTAAGATGACATTTGGAAACTCAACCAGATCTTGGCTAGAAATACACATAAAAAAAAGAAGTTACACACAATAAAGATAAAGATAAAATATTAGAGATTTATTATATGAGTTATACATTTATGTGTTTTGGTTTCTTTTCAAAATAGTATGTTTACAAACATATAAGAATTTATCTTGAATAACATACATTACATAAAGTAGAAAGAATGATACTTTTAACCTAAAACTAAAACAAACCATGAGGAAAAATTTAGAGTTTGTAACCAAAAATCCATTTAGATATGGTGTGGAGATAAATAGCCTAAAATATTATGAAAATAAGTTAATAAGACAACATGTGACAAGGGTATTCAATATTTGAGAAAACAAAAAATCATTGTGAATATTTTTAACAAAAAAATAATTGAGAATTGGAAGAATTAAGCTCACACAGAAAACAATTTGTATCATTGCACATCATAAAAAAAGATACAACACACTTAAATAAGTGTTGTGAGATCCAAGTTATTCTACTCTTGGAGGTAGAGGTTGAGAGAATATCTCAACTTCCCCCATCCAACCCAACCCAATCCCTAAACTCTAGGATGCATAATAATGAGACATTATTTCTAACACCCCGCCTTCATGCCTACATTAAAAAACATAACAAAAGGTTACAACACAAATTTTTTCATGTTTGTCTCACTGGTCCTCATATGCAGTTACACCCATATCTGAAATTCATAGACACTCTCTTTCTCTCCATCATCTTTGAGCTACCAATTCATCCAACACAAATACAACTGCTTCTGACCATATTTGAAGTATTTATAGGATCGATGATTCTAATCTACCTCAAAGAATAGTCTCGATAGTGAAACATTCAGTAATCGATCTTACAAAATGACTTTTTTTTACACACACTCAACAACACAATGTTAACACATAACTGCTGATCTTGGAGCACCGAAATACAACAAGAATCAAAAGTTTCTACAATACATATATCTAACATACATAACTAATAACTATATTCTAGAAAATTTTGAAAGATGATTGAGAAGGTTCGTCATCACTGGATGAGTATTCATGCATAACACCTAGTGAGTCCTTAGCTATGTTATATGAATCTTTCAGTTTGCCTTTTAGAAGATCACTAGCAGGTGTTTTTCAATTAAGTGATGTATGTCCATGTCTTCGACAGTAGAAGCATTCAATGTTTTTATTTGTTCTTCCCTTTGAGAATAGTGCAATTTCAGCATGTGAATTGACTTCTATGTCACCTTCCTTCATCCTCTTTTCTTCTGCCAAGAGTGATGAAATCATGTATTCCAAAGTTCGAGAGGGTAATTGAGTTAAATTAAAAATATCATTGTCATATTTTGGAGACAAACTATTCAACAAAATTGATTTTGCATCATCTTCATTGACTTTAGAGTTGATATCTCCCAACTGTGCTAACAAAGACTTTAGATCATTTCAGTGAGAGGAAAATGATACTTCATCATGCATTTTTAATTTGAATAGTCGTAATTTTAATGTAAACTTGGCATTTACATCATTTTCCCCAAATATTGTACTCAATTGTACCCACATTTCTTCAGAACATTTTTCCAAATCTATTAGGTGTAGTTGGGAATCTGCAAGAGACAGTCCGAGAATGGACTTGACTCTATCCTCTCTTTTCTCCCATTCAATTAATTTCCTAGGATTTGTAGGTTCCTTATTTGTACCTTTTACTATTCCCCATAAATTCTTATGCATCATTTGAAGTTGTATTTTTACTTTCTAAGTATGGAAATTAAAACCATTAAATTTTTCGAATGCAATATTCTCTATATCAACAAAAAATTTAATCAGAAAATGAATACCTCTCCAATAATTAGATATGGCAACGTTCCTTCCTCTGTGCATATTACAACAGATCATGACAGACTCCTATTCCTCTTTCTAGATAGCGAATCTCCTGCGGTATGGTACAACAAATCTCCTGTGATCTGGCTAGAACGTGACCACCAGAGAAGACAACGAATGATTCTTGAAAATAATTTTCAAGGTCTATTGGCAGTAACAACAATGATATGCACCCTCCCTTAAGCTCTGACAGTCAAAATACATGACAATTTGCAAGAAATTCCTTGCAAATGGTGGCAGCGAATAAATGCAGCTGACAACAATCCTTTTGTGCGCCCCTTTCAAAACACAGATCCCTGGTGAGGACGACTCGTTTTGGATGTTGACGCACAGGTCAACTGGAGGATCAATACATAGATCCCTGGTGAGGAGAGATGGCTCATTTTGGATGTTGATGCACAGGTTAATCGACGGTTCTTCAAACACCAGGCACAACAATTCACCACTCCTCATACTCATAGCAGATGGCTCTTCTCCACGCAACAGCTCAACAATTGCTTAACCTTTCTCTGATACCAAATTGAGAATTGAAAAAATTATGTTGACACACATAAATAAGTGTTGTGAGATCCAACTTATTCCACTCTTGGAGGTCTCAAGTTCCTCCAGCTAACCCAACCCAATCCATAAACTCTAGGATGCATCATAATGAAGCAATATTTCTAACTAAAATCACTGTGGATGACAATAAATGACAATAACTAATTGAACCCACCACAAACAAGATGCCCTTATCATTGTTTTAATGAGAAATAAAAACTTAAAAAAAAATGCAAGAGGATTAACTTGAGGGTGGAGCACAACGACGTACCTGGTCTCTTGTTTATCCAATGATACATGCCATGCTCGAAAGGTTGTCAACTTACCCTGTCCGCAATCCATAATTAGCGTACGGGGTCAGAAATCCCAAAATAAAAGTATAAATCTTGCAAGAAAGTAGGTGATGAGTAAATTGCTCAGGTTTGGTAAGTCGTTAGATCAAATATTTATCAATCCCAATGGAAAAAAACAAAGAGACATCAACAAAAAGAATTATTAATTATTGGAAATAGTACTAATAAGATGATTACATTTTCAAATCTAACTAGTCATCGAAAAAATGGAGCATATTATTCTACCTTCTGAACGGTTGTATCCATTCAAGCTTGTCTTTATCCTCCCTACAAATGTAATCCTATCTTCCCCTTTAAAACTTAAATGGATAAACCCTATACTAACAAAATAATAGAGCTCATGGCTATGCATGTATTCTAAACAGGTAGATGCAATAGACAAGTGAAGAATTGTAACGAACCTCCTCTTTACGTTGACGAACCTCATACAACAAGTAAATATATATATATATATATATATATATATATTGTGTATGCACGTGTGTGCAAGGGTAATAAACACATTTGACTCTACATCGCCACCCGACGATGAACAAGACGCATACAATGACAAACACAACAGGACAACCTGAGACGCACATCAAGTAACTGCATGCATTTAATGACGATCAATCAACCAATAAGTAAGACTGACTACCCGCCCATCCCACCCTATAATGGTTAGGACCTCAAAGACACATAAGCAATGCTCAAGCCCAGGTTCCCATCGATTTTAACCATTTAAGGTCTCAATGCTAGCGACTATTTTGAGGAACATGGAGGTGCCTACATCCCGCCTAACACAACAGACCAAGCCGACTAAGCTAAGGACAAACATCACTAAAACACAAAATTAAATACATAGGTGGATAGAACCCTTACCGTAAGCAACCAAGCAAATCACGGTTTACCTAATCAAGTGTAACCCTTTACTTATAATAATCATCGACACCCTCCACGGGTAGCACAAGCTGGAGCGACTTCGTCAACATTCCAGAATACTATCGTTTATGCAAGAAGTCAAAAAGCTGAAGGAGTGAACTAATTTATATCAAACAAATTTTATTTTATTTTCTAATCAAACTCTGGTAGACGAAACCTCCCCTAAGATTTAATCAACACCCTCAACATTCAGAAATAAACATTATCCTCATTACATTAAAACCATACTCAATTTATATTGAAAACATATCCAAGTTATGTTTAAGCATTATCCAAATATAATGAAAACCATATTCAAGTTATATTAAGCATTATCCAATTATATTAAAAACCAATCCAAAATTATATTGAACTGTATCCAAATCATATTAAAACAATACCCAAGGTAAATTAAAACAAATCCCATTTATAATAGAAAAATACCCAATAAAACATTTCCCTCAAACATTATTAAGACAAATATTCCCATCTGAATAATAAGATAGGTTCGTTTAATTTAGTAGATTGCGAATAACTACCAACAATTGGATGAAAAAGGAACTATATGATTAAATTGACTGTCATGGATCCATACCAATAAAAAAAATGATTGTAAGAAGAACTGAATTGCCATTAAATTTAGAACGAACTGTGGAAGCAAGGATCGCATTTCAACTGATAAATCTATGTAAATATATTTGCTACCGAACTACACCAATGAAGACATTCTTCCATTGACAAGGTAAAAACATCAAAAATTTCTTTTTAATTGACAGTTGCTATTTAACCCTGAATTTCAATCGATCTCATTTTGACATCTAATCCCATTTCATCCATGCATTTTCATTGGTCAATCATCTTAATAAAGCATAACTCAATAATATGGAATGCTGCTGTTTTTTTTTTTGTTTTACAATTTTTGTTAAAGGTTGTCGTCAGAGGTTAAGCAYGCTCAGCCAATAAATGCACACAGATATCTACTTTTACTAAAGCTGACCTAAATCCGACCACATTAATCAATAATAGAATCATAATTTCCATCAAGAATTAACTTACCATAAAAGCCAAAAATGGAGCAAGTCTGAAAYGTAGTAAGGAAGGGTTTCTTATAAATGCAAAAATAGGAGGGTGTGGTAAACATTCATTGCCTAGAATGCAGGGGTCGGTTTCCCTGGCCCGCCCAAGACTGAATTTTAATAAATCGCTGTCATACACACAGTCCCTTGAATAATGCTGTTAAGTTTTTAAAAGGGGTCGCTGCCAGTTCTCTAATTAAAAAAGGGATTCATTGGCATTTTTAAAAGGGGTCGTTGTTGGTTCTCTAATTAAAAAAGGGATTCATTGGCATTTTTAAAAGGGGTTGCTGCTACAAATACATGGGTATAGATAGCACGCTCAGGCAGACATCTTAAAATATTTGTAGGCGTTTCAAAATTAGCAGACTCAGTCTCAAATTCAAGCAACCCGTGGGCGTTAAAGACAACAAAAAGGGAGGCGTTTACAGACAGAATCATGGTCAGCCAGACAGTAGAAATTGATGCGTTTTACAGGCAGATTTGTGGTCAGATATTAACCCAAATTATACCCCCCAAACACACAGTCTAACAACCTATGTTGACACCGTAATAACGCTATCCAACTCAGTAACTAAACAACAATCAAGGAGGAACATTTAGGGTCCTTCAAGTGTACCAACATGGCAATGAGTAAGATAGAACATAGTGACTCCAGGATAAGAAAAACATTGCTGGACATAATCACATTTAAATTAGCATTCGAACATCAATCGATTACTCTGAACAACCGAATCTCTGAGATTAAAAAAACCATCCCAACAAATTAACGAGTTGAGATTTAACCATTTACTAAAAGCCCTGAAGTAAAATTTTATTTACCAAACACCCTGGCAGACTGGAACGAAGGATTTGCAGCCATGTCAACATTGGGAAATTGAGCAACTGACCATAAGTTAATTACAAGGGTGGGATGTGCATATTCGCCCCCAAGACAAAGAAGTGTAGTCGAAGGGTTGAGGGCGAGATTATTTTCATCGGCTAAAATATGTAATAATCAAGTAAGGGTTCGTTGTTGTCAAGGACAAACTTCACCGTCAACAAGGGTAAAACAAAGTGGGGGTGACGACGATTACATATTTCTCACATTAACCAGAGATAAGGATAACAAAACTAAGAATCAGGAACTATAGTAGAACATTATACAAACTTAACATCAATTTTACGTTTCCAATATACGAGAAGATCCAAGCATACATCCTATTACCATGTACTCAACATAATTGAAAAACGTATCATTGCATGTTCGCTTGCCTCGAAGGACACCAACACGCTCCATTCCGCTCCCTCTCACCGACCGTCGAGACCTCACTGATACCTCCTAGCCAATGCTAGGGGTACTCTACTTCCCCCTTAGCTCCCCGAGCTGCAAAGGGGCCACACACTATCCAGATGGTACGTCTAGCTCCCAACTCGCCTCACAAGGTTGACCTACCACTCCTATCCGAGCTAGGAAATCCCAACTCCTCACAAGTAAATCAGTCAAGTCACTAATCTGGTAGCGTAATGTTACGCTAACAGTCGATCCCCTTCTTCCTCCTCCTTCCTCTCTTTTATAAAGTTTTAGAACTTCCCTCTTTCCCCAAATTTCATTTACTTTAAGTTTTAATAAAAAAATTCTAAAAATTCTCTTTCGTACAAGTGTCATTCATCCCCCACATTTCTCCATTAACTATTTTCTATAATTTATTAAATTGTCTTATTTCCCTCACCCACCTAGAATTACTCCTATTTTTACTCCTAGGTGTCCCTAGATTCCCTTATAGGTTTTAAATACTTTCTCTAAAATGATACTGCTAATTTAGTTCAATTTAGAAGGTTCTTTATTGCATATTCTTTACTAAGTTGACCTTTCTTTTTACCATAAGTTCCCTTCTTTCCCTTATTATGTTTCCTCCATTCCTTAGTTTCCTAAATTTTTATTATTCCCCTCCTTCCCCTTTTATTAGAGCCAAAAATGACAGTTGTGAAAATTAACCTCTTTTCCTTTTTATTAATAATTTAATATCTTTTACACTTTCACAAGTTACAAATTAAATTCGTCTTCACCCCCCCCTTTTTTTTCACATATTTTATTTACATTCTTACACTCTTCATTTTACCCAAAATTTTACAAAGTCCACAATTATCACTTAAGTGGTTTTTATTTTAAACTTTATTATTTTATTTTTAGAGAGATAATTTCTTATGGGTAGACCAAATTTTACCCCTAGCGAAGTTTTAGACTTAGGACTTAGATTCTGAACTAGGCGACATTTTAATTAGGGGAGTCATTTTAAAAATTCTTATGAGATATTAGTCATAGGGCCATCTAGGTTTGTTCCTTTAACAACATCAACGAGAAGTGCCCTTCAGGACACACTACATGCTCCAAGGGTGCCACTCGCTTCTTTTGTTTCTTTTGGGTGACGTGCCCTTCAGGATGCACCACGTGCTCCAAGGGTGCCACTCGCTCTTTTGTTTCTTTTGCGTGACATGCCCTTGAGGATGCACCACGTGCTCCAAGGGTGCCACTCACTTCTTGACTGATTGGTAGACATCAATAACCCTTGGAGTCAAAACTCCACCAGGTGAACTTGTGGGAGACTAAGGGTTTCTAAGGAATAAATCCCCTGCCTTATTGCGCGCCCCTTAGAATCATCGTGAGCGACTGTCGCAGTCTGCCCTCATGGCATCGTGGGTCCTCTCGAACTAGGTAATCATTAACCTATAGTTTGAGCCACGACGAGAGTGATAGTAGGCCATGACAGGGTTGTTGTCCACACCTCTCCCTCAACCTCTCTGGTAGTCGTGTGTGGCCCCTTTACTCCATATGTGAGTCTGGTCGGCAAGCTATCGTCAGTTTGCATCATCAATAATCTTGTTAGAANCAGTCTGCCCTCATGGCATCGTGGGTCCTCTCGAACTAGGTAATCATTAACCTATAGTTTGAGCCATGACGAGAGTGATAGTAGGCCATGACAGGGTTGTTGTCCACACCTCTCCCTCAACCTCTCTGGTAGTCGTGTGTGGCCCCTTTACTCCATATGTGAGTCTGGTCGGCAAGCTATCGTCAGTTTGCATCATCAACAATCTTGTTAGAACATGTCAACATCATAACATCTAATCAAATGTACTAAAATCATAGTAAAAAATCAAACCCAAATAGCACACTCCCTGACTTGATCCAGAGTCCAAGGGGTTCTGTCGATGGCTCTGCATCATCAAGGTCCAAAACCCTGCACGCTCAGTAAAACCAAGTCAATAGCACCTGTTTATGTTAATGTAGTAAAACATCATGTCATCTATCATAACGCATCAAAATCAAGGACAAATGTTTTAATATCATAATAGTTTGGATCACGTGCGAGCAAGTGTCCTCAAAGAATAAGTTTTCTCAGTGTGCCAGAGTGGGATGTTACATACACCCCCTCTTGGTCTAAAATTCGTCCCGAAGTTTCATAGTATAAATGCTGAAATAAATGCATCATAGTATCAGAAGTCTATCTATCAAACAAAAATGGAAACTTCTGGCGCATATCATTTGCATCCTCCTAGGTCGCCGAGTGCGGACTATAATTGTCCCACTGGACCTTGACCTGATCTACCGTTCGATGTCGTAACTGTCAAACGTGGTGATCTAAGATGCAGCCCGGCTCAGCCGTGAGAGCTCCCTCATCCAATACCTGCAAGGAACTCATGTCAATGACATGTGTTGGATCACTAATATAATGTCTTAAAACAGATACATAAAAAACATCATGCATATGCCTCAAAGAATCAGGCCAGGCTAGTCGATAGGCCACGGGCCACTTTCTCTCCATAATCTCGAAAGGTCCCGCGAACCTAGGAGAGATTTTAGCTCCCTTTCCAAACTTGATCGAACTCTTATGCAGTTTAACCTACAAGAAGACTCAATCGCCGACCTCGTAACAACGGTTGACTCGGTGTGCATCGACATAACTCTTCTATCGATCCTGCACTTCTTTAATCCTTTGTCTTATGGTTTGCATTTGTTATTCCATTTATTGGATCACTTCTAGTCCCACCAGGACCCTATCCTCAAGCCGATCCCAACTCAAGGGCGTCCGACATGGCCACCCGTAAAGAAACTCGAAAGATGCCATCTTGATGGTGCTCTGGTAACTGTTGTTGTAAGCGAACTCCACTAGTGGCAAGAATTATTCCCAACGCTTTTGTTGGTCCATTACGTACATGCACAACATGTGCTGCAAGGTTTGGTTGGTTCGTTCGGTCTGTTCGTTAGTCTCTGGGTGATACGCAGTACTAAAGTTAAGTTGGGTTCCCAAGGCCTCTTGGAAACTCGTCCAAAATCGTCCAGTAAACACCGATCCCTGATCAGATATAATCTTCTAAGGCATGCCATGCAGCCTCACAATCTCACTGATGAAAACTCTAGCTATGTCAGGTGCTTGATATGTCATACACACAGGAATAAAGTGAGCACTCTTCGTCAGAGTGTCTACTACTACAAAAATCGAGTCATGTCTCTTTGCCGTCAGTGGCAATCCAACAATAAAATCTATCGAAATAACCACCCATTTTGATTCCGGGATGGCATGTGGTTGAAGTAATCCTACTGGGTGTCTATATTCAGCCTTTACCTGCTGACACTCTAGACATCTGGCCACATAGTTCACTATGTCGGCCTTCATTCCCTTCCAGAAGAATAAGGGTTTAAGGTCGGCCCTCATCTTCGTGACTCCCGGGTGAGCCATGTAAACTGCTCTATGAGCCTCACTCAGGATCAATCTCCTCATCTCGCCATTAGGCGGTACGTAAATCCAACCTTTAAGCCTCAATAAACCATCGCTATCAAATGAAAATCCCTCATATCGTGGTACCATCATTGTGTTTTGTCTGATAAAACTATCGACCTCCTTTTACCAGTCGTTGTCACCCTATAAAGTTAGAATATTTTCACGTAGATTCGTCTGAAGAGGCAACATCGAAAAGATGCATGGTCTCTGACTGAAATCATCCACCACTCGTTCCACTGTTCCCTTTATGTAAGTAATCTCAAAGTCGTACTCGCTAAGTAATTCCGACCAACGTCGTTGTCCTGCGTTCAGGTCACTTTGGATAAAAATGTGTAGTAGTCCACAATGAACAGTCCTTAGTTCAAATTTTCATCCAACAAGGTAGTGTCTCCAAACCTTCGAGGCATATACGATAGCTAATAACTCCAAATCATGCGTCGCATAGTTTTCCTCATGCCTTCTCAGTTTCCTCGAAATGTAAGCAATCACTCGTCCGTCTTGCATCAAGACTCTGCCTAAACCTTCCTTGGATGCATTTGTGCATACCAAGAAGTCCACATCCATGTCAGAGACCTTTAGTAACGGCATAGTCGTCAACAACTCTTTAAGCCTCTGAAATGCTTTTGCGTATTTCTTGGTCCCAAAAAACTTCTTGTTTTTCTTCTGCAATTCCGTGATCGGATTTTCTATCTTCGAAAATGCCTCGACAAACCGTCGATAGTATCTTGCTAAACCCATAAAGCTACGCACTTCTGTGACATTCATCGACGCAGGCCATTCCATAATAGCCTTGACCTTGGTTGGATCCAAGGAAATACCTTCGCCGGAGATGAGATGCCCTAAGTAGTGAATCCTCGATTGATTAAAAGAGAATTTGGACAAATTCTCGTACAATTTGTGCTCTCGTAGACACTGTAGTATCAAGCGCAAGTGCTCGTCATGCTCCTCCATCGTCCAAGAGTAGATCAAAATATCATCATTGAATACTTGGACGAATTTGTCCAAGTACTCGCGGAACACCCCGTTCATCAAACTCATAAATACTCCTGGGGTGTTTGTCAGTCCAAACGGTAAAATAGTAAACTCGTAATGTCCAAACCTCATCTTAAAAGCGGTCTTAGGGATGTCATTTTCCTTGATCCATAATGGGTGATACCCTGATCGTATATCGAACTTGGAGAACACCGTCGCACCCTTCATTTGATCGAATAGATCATCAACTCTCGGTAAGGGATACTGATTCTTGATCGTGGCCTTGTTCAGTTGACAATAGTCAATGCAAAGCCTCCACTATCCATCCTTCTTCTGTATGAAAATAACCGGTGCACCCCAGGGTGACACACTAGGATATATCAGTCCCAGATCCAACAACTCCTTCAGTTGCATTTTCAACTCTTGTAACTCTGGGGTCGACATCCGATAAGGGGTTCTTGCTATTGGTTCAGTCCCTGGTTTTAGGTCTATAGTAAACTCCAACTCCCTTTCTGGCGGCATCCCAAGTAACTCCTTTGGAAATACTCTCGCAAACTCTCTCACCACCAAAAGGTGTTCTAGACCTTCTGCCACTCCCTTCTCGTTTAACGCAAGGATCGTATAAAGCTTGCACCCGTTGCGCATAATCTTCTGTATTTGTAAGGAAGAGATGAACCACAGGGAAACTCCTTGGTTCCATCCTACAATCACACGTCTCTGTCCCCCGTCATCGACCAAGTTCAATCGTTTTGTCTTACAGTTGAGTATCGCCTCATGCAAATCCAACCAATCCATACCAATCACGACATCATAAGATCCTAAGATCGTGATGTACAAGTTGGTGCTCGTGACAAACTCTCCCAGGTTAAGGGAACAACCCGTAACCTTTCCTCCAACCTTTTGTTTGGCTCCCAAGGCCATCTCTATGAGGATAAACTCGTCCTATTCGACTGCATTTACCTTAATCCTTTTTAGCGCTACACCAGAAATGAAACTCTCAGTAGCACCAGGATCTATCAAAACACTAAGGGTCTGGTCAGGGATTGTACCTTTCATCTTGAGCGCAGTCGACTGGTTCTCTGCCTGGCGGTTATTCACCACTGCAAGAATCCGATGGGCCTTGCCCATATCTCCCACTGTAGTGGGTCCGGCTGATACGGATGCTCTGGTCCTCTCCACAGGACAGTTGCACTGGTAGTGTGGCTCCCCACATGTCCAACACCCCTTCTTCGGCCCAATAGTCCTGGTAGAAGAAGTAGAAGATGACAGCCCATCAGCCTGAAACCCTGGTCTGTTCTGTTGAACAGGCCTAAACTGCGGCTACTGTGGGCAACGCTGCTACTGATGTTGTGGTCCTCGTTAAGGTGTCTGCTGCTGAGGTGGTGGTCGCCGGGGTGTAGAGAAAGTGGATCCCCTTTGGAAGCCACGATATCATGGCGTATGTCTCACTGGTGTCTGGCGCTGCAGTGTTCCAGATGAACCCTGCCCTGTTGGCCTCGCTGGAGTGCTGGTCTGACCTCCATTGATAAGATCTTCCGCGGCTATGAGGGCCTTCTGGATGACATCGTGCAAGGTTTGAGGTATTAATATCCTAACCTTTGCACGCAGGCTGCCATTAAGGCCGAACAAAAACTTGTTTACCTTAAGTTTCTCAGTGTTAAGGTGCGGAGCGTATTGGAGTAGCTCCAAAAAATGGGCCTCGTACTCAAGCACCGTATGACCTCCCTATCATAAGGTGTTGAACTCATTGAGTTGACGCTCGATGAATTCCTCTGAAAGGTACCTCTCTCAGAACCATTCCTCGAACAGTTCCCATGACACGTCTTCGACGGCCATGTTCAGCTGTGGTAGGAGTGTCTTCCACCATAGAAGAGTGCTTCCCTTCAGTTGAAAGACCTCCATGCAGACCTTCATGTTGGAGGTATAATCGCGAAGTGCGAAGCACATTACCATGTTCTCCAACCATGCCTCGACGGTTGCATCATCTGGGGCACAAAAGAACTCAGGAAATTTGACCTTATCGAGTTCATGGTGAAAACTACCAGTAACGGCCATTGCGCGAGGTGGAACCTTAGCGGGCGCCGATGCTCTGGCCTCATCTTTGTCCAAACGGTTGATCAGTGCCTCGGACATGCGTTGGAAAGATCTCATCATTCCGACAACATCGACAACTGCTATCTTCTCTTATTCGAGAACCTGCTCGTCTCCCTGGGGGTTAGATCCCTCATGTGTGGATGCTATGGGAGGCATTGCAAATCCTCCCCTAGCACCCCATTGTTTGCCTCCGCGGCATCCTCTAACCATGATTACCATGCATGCACACAATAAGCTTGATTATCCATAGTATAATCCAATCATGTCAATGAAAGCCGTAGCGATCCCAAGTTGTGGGTTGAACCCGCTATGATACCATATGTAACAAACCTCCTTGTTACGCCGACAAACCTCATACAACAAGTAAATTTTTTTTTTTTTTTATATTGTGTGTGCATGTGTGTGCAAGGGTAATAAACACATTTGACTCTGTGTCAGCACCCGACGATGAACAAGATGCATACAATGACGAACACAACAGGACAACCTGAGACGCACATCAAGTAACTGCATGCATTTAATGACGATCAATCGACCAATAAGTAAGACTGAATACCTACCCATCCTACCCTGCAATGGTTAGAACCTCCAAGACACATAAGCAATGCTCAAGTCTAGGTTTCCATCGATTTTAACCATTTAAGGTCTCAGGGCTGGCGACTGTTCTAAGGAACATGGAGGTGTCTACATCCTGCCTAGCACAACAGACCAAACTGACTAAGCTAAGGACAAACATCACTGAAGCACAACATTAAATGCATAGGTAGCTAGAACCCTTACCATAAGCAACCAAGCAAATCACGGTTTACCTAATCAAGTGTAACCCTTTACTTATAATAATCATTGACACCCTCCATGGGTATCACAAGCTGGAGCGACTTCGTCAACATTCCAGAATCCTATCGTTTATGCAAGAAGTCGAAAAGGTGAAGGAGTGAACTAATTTATATCAAACAAATTTTATTTTATTTTTTAATCAAACTCCGGTAGATGAAACCCCCCCTAAGATTTAATCAACACCCTCAACATTCAGAAATAAACATTATCCTCATTACATTAAAACCATACTCAATTTATATTGAAAACATATCCAAGTTATGTTTAAGCATTATTCAGATATAATGAAAACCATATTCAAGTTATATTAAGCATTATCCAATTATATTAAAAACCAATCCAAAATTATATTGAACCGTATCCAAATCATATTAAAACAATACCCAAGGTAAATTAAAAAAAATACCATTTATAATAGAACAATACCCAATAAAACATTTCCCTAAAACATTATTCAGACAAATATTCCCATCCAAATAATAAGATAGGTTCGTTTAATTTAGTAGATTGTGAATTACTACCAACAATTGGATGAAAAATGAACTATATGACTAAATTGATTGTCATGGATCCATGCCAATAAAAAAAATGATTCTAAGGAGAACTAAATTGCCTTTAAATTCAGAACGAACTGTGGAAGCAAGGATCACATTTCAACTGATAAATCTATGTAAATATATTTGCTACCGAACTACACCAATGAAGACATTCTTCCATTGACAAGGTAAAAACATTAAAAATTTATTTTTAATTGACAGTTTCTATTTAAACCTGAAGCTCAATCGATCTCATTCTAACATCTAATCCCATTTCATCCACGCATTTTCACTGGCCAATCATCTTAATAAAGCATAAATCAATAATATGGAATGCTGAGGTTTTTTTTTTTGTTTTAAATTTTTTGTTAAAGGTTGTTGTCAGAGGTTAAGCATGCTCAGGCAATCAATGCACACAGATATCTACATTTACTAAAGCCGACCTAAATCTGACCACATTAATCAATAATAGAATCATAATTTCCATCACCAACTAACTTACCATAAAAGCCAAAATTGGAGCAAGTCTGAAACGTAGTAAGGAAGGCTTTCTTATAAATGCAAAAATAGGAGGGCGTGGTCAACATTCGTTGCCTAGAACGCAGGGGTCAGTTTCCTTGGCCTGCCCAAGACTGAATTTTAATAAATTGTTGTCATACACACAGTCCCTTGAATAATGTTGTTAATTTTTTAAAAGGGGTCGCTGCCTGTTCTCTAATTAAAACAAGGGATTCATTGTCGTTTTTAAAAGGGGTTGTTGCTGCAAATCTGTGGCTATGGACAACACGCTCAGGCAAACATCTTAAAATATTCATAGGCATTTCAAAATCAGCAGACTCAGTCTCAAATTCAAGCAACCCGTGGGCGTTAAAGACAACCAAAAGGGATGTGTTTACAGACATAATTGTGGTCATCCAGACAGTAGAAATGGATGCGTTTTACAGGTAGATTTGTGGTTAGCTATTAACTCAAATTATACCCCCCAAACACACAGTCTAGCCACCTCCATTGGCACCATAATAATGCTATCCAACTCAGTAACTAAACAACAATCAAGGAGGAACATTTAGGGTCCTTCAAGTGTAACAACACGAAAATGAGTAAGATAGAACACATTGACTCCAGGATTAAAAAAATGTTGTTGGACATAATCACATTTAAATTAGCATTCGAACATCAATCGATGAGTTTGAAAAACCGAATCTTCGAGATTTAAAAAAACATCCCAAAAAATTAACGAGTTGAGATTTAACCATTTACTAAATGCCCTGGAGTAAAATTTTATTTACCAAACACCCTGGCAGACTGGAACGAAGGACTTGCAGCCATGTCAACACCAGAAAATCGAACAAATGACCAGAAGTTAATTACAAGGGTGGGTTGTGCGTATTTTCCCCCAAGACAAAGAAGTGCAGCCGAAGGGTTGAGGGCGAGATTATTTTCATTGGCTAAAATATGTAATAATCAAGTAAGGGTTTGTTGTTGTCAAGGAAAAAATTCACTGTCAACAAGAGTAAAACAAAGTGGGGGTGATGGCGATTACATATTTCTGGCATTAACTAGAGATAAGGATAACAAAACTAAGAATCAAGAACTATAGCGGAACATTATACAAAATTAACATAAATTTTACTTTTCCAATATATGATCAGATCCAATCATACATCCTATTACCATCTACTCAACATAATTGAAAAACGTATCGTTGCCTATTCGCCTGCCTCAAAGGATGCCTGCGTGCTCCGTGCCGCTCCCTATCGCTGACCGTTGAGACCTCATCGGTACCTCCCAGCCAATGCTAGGGGTACTCTTCTTCCCCCTTAGCCCCCCGAGCCGCAAAGGGGCCACACACTATCCAGATGGTACTTCTATCTCCCAGCTCGCCTCGCAAGGCCGAGATACCACTGTTATCCCAGCTGGGAAATCCCAACTCCTCATAAGTAAATCAGTCAAGTCACTAATCCAGCAGTGTAACTTTACGCTAACAATCGATCCCTTTATTTCTCCTCCTTCCTCTCTTTTATAGAGTTTTAGAACTTCCCACTTTCCCCAAATTTCATTTACTTTAAGTTTTAATAAAAACTTCTAAAAATTCTCTTTTGTACAAGTGTCATTCATCCCCCACGTTTCTCCATTAACTATTTTCTTTAATTTATTAAATTGTCTTATTTCCCTCACCCACCTAGAGTTACTCCTATTTTTACTCCTAGATGTCCCTAGATTCCCTTACAGGTTTTAAATGCTTTCCCTAAAATGATGATGCTAATTTAGTTCAATTTAGAAGGTTCTTTATTGCAGATTCTTTACTAAGTTGACCTCGCTTTTTAACATAAGCTCCCTTCTTTCCCTTATTATGTTTCCTCCATTCCTTAGTTTCCTAAATTTTTATTATTCCCCTCCTTCCCCTTTTATTAGAGCCAAAAATGGCAGCTGCGCAAATTAACCTCTTTTCCTTTTTATTAATAATTTAATATCTTTTACACTTTCACAAGTTAAAAATTAAATTCTTCTTTACCCCCCCCCCCTTTTTTTTTCACATAT
>JASDQU010587687.1:109613-120182 GCA_032191745.1 Picea mariana | reverse complement strand
GTTTCAAAAACACTTCATCTAATTGCTCAATAACTACCATTGAATTAGCTGGCAGTTCCTTGAACCACTTCCTAGCTTGACCATCCAAGCTCTACACAAAAATTCTGGTCCAAACATCTTCCTCTGAAATGTTAATGTTCTCAGCATAGGCATAGAAAGCCTATATATTCTCTTTAGTAGTATAATCTCCATATCCAATAAAATTCGGCATATATTTCTGATAATCTCCCGTTGGCATGGTTGTTAAGGGATTAGGAAAAACAAGATGAGCATACCTATTGGCTAAGATATGTTCCATTTTTTTCAAAGGAGAAGCCATGGAAATCTTGGGGGTTGATGCAGAGGAAGAAGTTTCTGTAGATGACAGTTGAGATGGGACAGGTGGGACTATGGACAATGGTGGTCTTACTTTGTTGAGGAATGAAGTGCAAGCACTGGTAGAATGACTACCCTGGAATGTGGTTCCTGAATAAGGTGGGAAACAAGAAGCTTTGTAAAACTGGCCGAGCAACAAGGCCAAGTTTTCTTCACCCTTAGAGAAAATATCTTGTAAAATATCTTCAAGAACGGGCAAACTGGTATGAGTATGGAAAAAAATTTCTACAGGCTTAGTTTGTGAATAATTCAGGGAAGAGGAAGCGTCCTCTTCTTGGATAGATTCTACAACTTCTTCCCCTAAGTTTGATATAGTAATATGCTCAGAAATAGGATCTATAACATCAGAAGAAATTGAAGGCTCATCACCCTTCAATCTTTCTGACAAAATTACAATTTTCTAAGAACTAGAAGTTTCAGTAGAAGTGGATTCGACAAGAGGTTCTCTAGATGAAAATGAAGAAGTGTTTCTTGAAATACCTGGTCTAGATGCTCTTTCAGATCTAGATGTTTGTCTTTGCAATGCTTTTCCACTTTTGATAATATTCTCAGGGTCTGAAACTGGTGTTGCCAGTGGCCTTTCTTGATTTTCTCTGGTATGATCCCTTCTCGGAGCCACTTCGTTCCAATGGAGTCGGCAGATAAATGACTACAATCTAAAATGTGTCGAGATTTTCTCTACCATCAAAGTTGGATCTATGTCATTTCCCAAGGAAGCAGGGCTTCAATCTCCATTCCTTGGCAATGATGCCAATTTGTTATCACTCCAAGAAACTCTCCTAGGCTTTATCTCAGAGATGCCTGGTAACTTAACTTTTTTGTAATTATTTTCTCAATAATGGGTGTGGGGTTGGATCAAGATGAATATCTAAATCATTGGATTGTATCTTCAAGACAGTCTAGTTATATTCATATATTACAAGGCCTTCAAGAGATAATATCAAATAGGTTTGTAGATCAAATGGATAAGAAACCAATCAATTAACCATAACATACATAAACAATATATATGATGGGTCATCAAACTAGCAATGGATGCTTATGATTCTTGTTTAATAATCAAAGTTAAGATGACAATTACCATAGGACATTTAAACAAAGACAAAGAAATGATTTTAACTCATAGGCATAGAATAGAAATGAAAAGAGAGGCTGACAATACCAATGAAAGAAGCTTGCAGGATTAATATATTAAAGAAAGTGTCTTTATCACAATAACGATAGAGTCTAGAACTCAAAGTTGAACCTTTTTTTCATCAAATGTTCTTGGCTTTATAGCCTTTACAAACAGTTTCAAGATCCTAGGATACTGGATCGAATTTTGCCTAAAACAGAAAGTTAATAACTGGCCCAAGAAAAAAGGCAAAGATCCTATAAATTAGGTCAATTCCTATCCTTGGATGATCTTTATGTCCTTCAGATTCTTCGACAGGTGTAGTGAGCCTTCCGAGGTTGCTGGATTTTTATGTGATATGAGAGAAGTTGAAAATGACACCTACTGACAATCAAACAACTTTTATCCCTAAAAATAGCTAACCAATTTTGACCTTTATGCCTTATAGAGCATCTCCAAAATCAAAACAAACTCTTGATAAGGATGTCATTAATTATTATCTATCGATTGGAACCATTCCTGAGGCTTTTGGACAAGGAAAACCTGTATATGTGCAAAAATATTAACTTTATGCCCTATCGATGCTTTCGGTAGCTAGAATAGACAGAAATTAGCTACCGAAAGCTCTACTTTCAGTGGCTAATGAACAATCTAAATGTTTCCCTAAGCCACCGAAAGGTCTTTTTTAGTGAAATTATCAAAATTTCAAAATACCTTCTGTCTTAGCTCAAAAACAACTTAGGGATGATCTTTTGAGGCTTCTGCATCTTGCTCAAAGACTGTAGGATTATTGTCTTCCTCTGGTTCATTGCACTGAACTTCTACCTCTGATAAGGTTTCAAGAGTAGCATGTGTTTGAGACTAGTGTTTTGAAGACATAACTTGTGACCTTAAAACCCTAACCTTTTTCTTCAAGTCTTGAGCTACTCTCCATAAGCTGTTGTAATCTTTTACAATCTTCTCCTTCTTTTTCTTTTCCTTTATGCTTTCATGTGCTAATCTTTCTAAGGCTGAGTTGCTTTTTGCAAAATTCTTCGACAAGGTTTCATATCTGGTTTTAATTACCCTTTCTAGCACTTCTTGTTGAGCTAACTTCTTTTTAAGCTTCTTGATTTCCTTTGATTTACTCTGCTTCACTTTTTTGCTAGATGAGGCATCTACAAATTGTAGTTCTTGTTCTTCTTGGGGTGTAGGTGATGGAAGATCTTCATACCTTGTTGTGAATACATCTACATAAACTGAATTTTCATGCCCTGTTTCAATCTGGTGCTCTTCATTCTCTGAGTCTGTGTAGGGAAGATTAAGAATGCTCTTGTTCACTGGGGTTCTTCGGCCTTCTCTGTTTCACTGATGAAGTTTAGTTTCTTCTTAGTTTTATTAAGATTAGAAGAAGGAGAGGGTTGATTAACTGGAACTGGAGAGATAGCTCTCCTCCTCCTCTTTCCACTTATAGGAGTAGAAGACTTCTTGGAATGATGACTCTTTTTACCCCCTAGCTACACATCAGTCTGAAAATCATTCCATAACAAGAAGTAATTCCATTCTTTGCTTCTTCTCTGCAACAACTCATAAACCAAGACTTTAATTAAACCATGGTGGGATAGTCTACTTGCAACTTTATTGGGCTTATCCTTGACCTGATGAGCCATCTTAGATAAGCCTCTATGGAGAAAATAGGGCAGATTGAGTGGGTTTCTACTAGTAAAATGATTCATGAGCTTGAAATGGTAAATCATCACCCTATTATATCTACCTTCACAAGTTATATAGACTAGAATTGATTTTATTAACTATTTCCATTTCTCTTCAAGAAAAGAAACACAAATGTTTTTCTTCCATATCAAACCCTTGTGTTCTAGTTTCAAGTAGGACTTGAATTCAACATTCTTTGTGACAGTGGTTTTAAACCAGTTTTCTCCAGTCTTGGAAAGTTCTGTCACCTTAGCTACGAGGGATTCATCCACCTTAATTCATCTCGACCGATGACTTCTTTCCTTCCATCGAAAGTTAGGGAAAAATCTTCTGCCACTTGTTGGTGAGAGCTCTGTAATTGTTTACAAAAATTATGGCAACCCGCGTCCCTGAAAAGTTGGCATACCTCCGGGTGCGATTCCAAGTAACTGATATTGTCTAGCTCTTTCCTCAGAATCGATCCTCCTTTCATCATCTGTCGCAAAGTTCCTGTACACCTGCAATTGGAAAATTGGTTTGGGGGAAAATTACACAGCGTAGACTTAGGGAGATTTGGCTCGGTTGTGACGGAGACGAGAAATATGAGGAATGCATTAGAACGTGGCACTGATTATAGTGGATGCGAAAGAGTGGCTTGTGATTTGAAACAATCATGGTTGATGACTGTAATGATGAAAGTTACGTAACTATGTGGTTTGATGAAACAATGATCTGAAAAGATTCCCTACATCATGCAGAGATTAGCTCCTAGTCTTAAAAGGTTTCTCCTCCTGTCTTTTCGGTGGTTAATTGCAATTATAAAACTTCAAACCTGACGGTTTAAGCATGTCAAAGGATGTGCTGACTCCTCCCCTGCTCCTGTGATTTCGGTGGCTGAAATAGCCCTGAATTTCTTTATTTAAGCTGCCAAAAGCTAAGGCTTTTGGTAGCTAAGAAGCACTTTCGAAGAAGCGCCTAAGCCACTGAAACCTGAGATTTGACTTAAATCAAATAAAAACTAAAACAAATGTTTTATCTAACTTTATTACATGCATAAATCTCCAAAAAATGAGCTTTAAAAAATTAAAAAAAGTATTTTTTTAAAAGACATCCTATCACCTAAAATGAAATAACTTGATTGATTTATTTGAGGAGATAACACACCCAATGAAAATAGACACCCCGAAGACATCATCCATAGATAAGGACACATATATAACAAGAAGTGGTTTAGGAATGGGACTTTGGACACCATTCCAACCGAGTGAAGTGATTTACTTGAGAAGCTTCACCTATGACAGTAACACTGGTAGGATTGTGTAGGAATAGGTGAAGAAAGTGCTAGCAACATAAGGAATTCCTATATCGTTTGTCACACATGTCCTTGTGACAAGATATGTGAGAGAAAAACCCATAGAAATAGTTACGGATGGCTCTGCATTCATAGTTAGTGTTGATAAGGTCAAGAGAGAGTTAGAAGAAGCCATGATAGACATGCATTCTCACCTACAACTCTTTCAAGAAGAAATTGTTTTAATCATATATCATAATAATAAGATACAAATAAAAATGACACAGTACCAAACTATCCGAGAAGGCATTGGTGACATTGACAAATGGATCGTTGAAAATCCTGATGCACCTCCATAATTGTACCAACCATCAAAAGTAGAAATAAAAATGGATTTGTATAAAGATGACAATTGTCAATAGGTGGGACATAGAGTTGATAAGGAGTTTATCAAATCAATGGTCTTGGCGCGTGCATAGTTGTAAGACCCTAGGTTCAAGTTATCTTGAACAACAAAAACCCTTCAAACACTAGCCCTTTCGACATCACCTGCATGAAAGTGAAGTATCACCTGAGGTATCTATTGGGGTTGTAGGAACTAAGTTTCTACAGTAGTTAGGGAATGGGAGGAGATCATGTTATTCATTCTTACTTATCTATTATATGCGCGTTACTTTGTCGTTGTTCTTCGTTAGCTACTTAGTGAATTCATATTCATATTACCATTATATTCTAGATTAAAACATAAACCCATTACTGTAATAGTTGTAACTATTGTGTAATGATTACAAAGAAGAAAAATCTATTCTGACATGCATCTAGACAATATTCATGATCAATCACATAAAAGATAGTAAAAACAATATTTAACATGGTTCACCCAACTCTAGGCTACATCCCTAATGACTGGCTTCTTTATTATTTTTTATGCAATTGTCTCAGGCTTGCACAATGTGCTTACAAAGATACACCATGCTATGTTTTCTTTATCCTAGCCTAGCCATTATGCAGTGCAAGCCTCTCCCTCTCTCTACATCATCTCCTAAACATTTAGACATAGAATTTTTCATTCTCAGCCTATTCTATCACTCTCCTTACTAACAGGAACTTTCGACATCTTGGAATAGACTCCACAGTACCTCTCAAGAAGAACCCTATTGTTATCGGATAAATCGGTAGGTGCAGACACTAACAGATCTCCCTAGATCCACCTGGATCTAGAACAAAACATGACAGGACATGACTCCTTCTATAAGTTTTAGTAATTGAATCTACTACTAAGGAGGAATGAGAGACATACCTTTATATCTCTTCCTTAGGTCTCTGTTGTTCCTTCTTCGCTCTGGTTGTCTTGTGAAATCAAGTCCAAGACAACAAAAACCAACCAAAGTGAATATATCAAAGTACTTTCAATGTCAACCTATGCATATGATCAAGGAGTTATGCCATAAAATAAGAGTGATTTTATGGGAAAGGGACATGCCGCTGTATTATATTAAATGAAAGTAGAAGATACAACCAGATCACCTTGATGTCGCAATCTTCCTTTCAGTGACCCTTGGTTCCAACACACACACTTGCTCTATGTTTGCATGAAGAAGATCCAGTACAACTTGATAGAGCAAATAGAGTCTTCAAGCTTCTATCCAAGCAGATTTCTCCACACAATTCTTTCACCAATTCTTCATTCAATCTTGCTTAACCTTTTCCATGAGAAACCTTTCAATATATAGGAGAATGAGATATGGTTAAATGGATGAGGATGATCCCACTAAATATTAGAAGTCAGTAGGATTCCAACCATGCAAATGCCAACTCATTTTCTAGAAGATTCCCTTCTAAAACCTTCGTGACCTCTTCTCTTTTCCAAGCTTTGAAACAGGTTCGCACCCTACCTTTACAGCAGACTGTGAACAACTCATACCCTAAGTGTGGGTTTCCTGCGAGAATGAAGGATTTTCGCACCCTATAACATAGGAGNGAATACATCACTTGTAGAGACATCACCAGAGTGACCAAAATAATTTGTAACAGAATGCCCCCCAAAGTATGATGCCAGAACTTGTGATAGCTGAAATACTTTGTAAAATGAGTGTGTGTGTCAGAAATAAGGAGAGCACCTAATTGGAAACTTGTAAACAACCAAGCATTTGCAGAATACAATACCGGTTCTAAGGTAGGCATTCCCATGCTCAAATCACAAATGAATGGAATCATAAACATAGGTCATGGCCACCAATCATACACCATGGATCCATGTCGTCAAAATGCTACATAGACACCAGGAATGAACTGTGGATCTATGTGCCGATACAAATCATACATACTTCATCGTAGCCTAGATAAAAAAGATGAGACCCAGGGTCTTCAATCCCATCACCTAAAAGTATGAACCTATACATGCGATTACATGTGTTAAAGTCGAACATGGTAGAAACCATTTGATTACCGATCATTGATGAAAAATGTTAACAAGTGCAAGGGAAATCACCATTGATGTCACTAACTCCCAAGGTATCGAAGTACAATCTGAATGAATGCGAATGAATGAGCTGAAGTCGAGCACTCAGTAGAATCTCTCGATCAGGGATCAATGATGTGAAACCCCTGTCAAAAGTGAAGAAACCTGCCATTAAGGCATGCAGGTTCCAAGGTACTAAATGATTTCTAAGTCTCATTTCCAGATAATGAGTTGGAGTCGACGAAACAAGACTCATCACAGGAGGGCCTTGATGTATCCCCCATCAATGAAATGAAATAAGTAACAGATTTTGAGGGTGAAACAAAGTATGAATACGGGTTGAAACAGACTCAGGGAAGGCTGACATTGTAAGAATGGACAACTGCAGATGCCCGACTCAATAGAGGGATCTTTTGAACTTCTCTTGATTATATGAACGACATGACCAAGGACTTGGCAGCACTGACTCAAAAATGACCCAGGATATGACCTTGTAACAAGTCGAACGAGAGACAAATGGATTTCCCAACCCGGATTCAAATGGAAAATAGGGGGTGTCATGTTCAAGAGTGATGCTTACTACCACTAATATGAATACGGAAACATATCCCTTTCCCAAAATATCCCCCACCATCTCTGGCGAGTACCTCTTTATTTTTACACAAGCTTGAGGAGGATAACATATGCTTGTTGATGTAAGCTCATTCTTCGGATGAGTCCCTTGAAGTATATTTAACGAACCCTAGGAAGGAGTGGTTCAGTCCCATTGTGGGTCTTTCGATGTTTGTTTAACGTGTCCAAGGATAGAAAACTCAGGGGTTTTTCATGTTTTGAGAGTCTGAAAAACACTTAAAGAGAACTCTCCCAGTTCCTTTTTCGTAAAAGAGTTCGACGAGACCGAAAAAGTGATAAACTATTGCCCATCGAACGTTTTCTTCAAATACTTTAATGAGCATGAAAAGAACAATATCCCTCAACAATCTTTTCGTTTTTATGGAGCATGAAAAGATCTTAAAGGATACTCCTTTACGGTCGTCGTTTTTGTGTTACCATGACGAGTACGAAAAGACGAGAAAATGTATACTTAGTTACGTTCTCTATATTTTCGAGCGCGAGAACGAACGAAGACTGAGCTCAAGGTTTTTCTAAAAAAGCCTAAAAAAGTAGTCGTACATGAGACAAAAAGAAAAAACACCCACACCCCCTCGTTTGGACTTCAAAGTTGCTATATTTGTGAAAAACCACACTCACAAGGCTATTAGGGTATTAGGTTTTATAAACAAAGTAATAAAAATAATATAAAAAATCAATAAAAAATAGTAAAAAGTGAATAAATATGGGTGAAAAGGACTTTTTACCATTTCATTGTTACTTTGCCCAAAAACTTGTCCAACTACCTCATTTTCCCCCAAATTTATTTTCTCGATTGCGAGAGGCACAAGCGATCATTTGGCAAATGGTTTCATCCAACGAGGTAATCTCTTGATTCTCTAGCTTTTCTATGGTTTATTTTTGGTTTTTATTGGCAATTTTTTGGGTTTTGAGTTCATTTTAGGGTCGAAACATGTGCCCAAGCATTCTCGTAGGTGGGCCATGTGAGACCTGCGAGAATCTCGCACTGTGAAAAAGGTCCACCTGCGGGGGCCGAAAAATGGATTTTAAAGTGAGGTTTTGCTCAATAAAAATTATGCAAGAGTTTAAAACAGGTTGCTAACTTCCCTCTCATGGATATTTTGCAGGTGTTTGACCATCACGATGTTGGAATGGAGAGAAATAGAACATGAGGAGGATGATTCCATTGTCGGGAATGACCCGGGTACAATCGCTGCCCTCCAGGACTGTGGGCTCTTGAAATTTTTTCAAGATTACGGGCATGAGAGCCCAACTCAGGTTGTTGGAATACCTGGTCCACATGTGGGACGCGGATAAACAACTATTTCATGTGGGAGTCCATACGCTGACACTAGATATCAAGGATATCTATTTTCTAGTAGGGTTGTCATGATGTGGATACCATGCTACTTTGACCGGAGGTAGAGGTGACAGACTCCCTATGAGCGAGTATTGTCGCCAATATTGTGTTCCCGAGGTAGAGATAAGCAAGGGTAAGGTTTCCATTTGGGGGGTCCAATATCTAACCCTACAGACCATATTTTTTACTATTGCAAGCATGGCTGGGAGCATGGCTCTGCACATGGCTCTCCAGAGCTATTTCCAATACACCATAGAGTGCACAGAACCTCGGGTTTTCAACTAGTCGGATGCAGTTCTCCGCAGTATGAAGAGACAATTGATGAAATGAAGAAAGGGTGATTTGAAGCAGTTTGGGTATGGGTCACCTTTGGTGTTATTATTCATTGAGAGGGTCCCACTGCTGCGACTACAGGTTGATTGGGTTTTACCGACCCCACAGGATCCGAGGATGATGAGCTGGTGTAACTCCATGGCTCGACACATAGCAGGGCCTATAATCAAGTATAATGATTCATTTTTTGACTGGTTGAGGACCCAGATGTTGATGATCGACGACTACACATATGCTATTTTGGATTTTCGAGGGTATCCATATTTGGCTCTGCCTGAGGATGCTCAGTGGGGTGACTTAGGTAAGAAGTACACATTTTGTTCTTTTTAAATGTTTTTGAAAATTTTATCATATGAAATGTTTTTATGTTTATCCAAGAACTAAACCAAAAATTTCTTTTTGATGACACATATGTGGGGTCATATCGACCTCGAGGAACGTCTCTCATTCAAATGCGAGGAGAAGTGGCTCCAATGGCGAGATGGGATGCCAAAGACTACGAGGCAGTGGAACAAAACTTAGAGGTTTTGACCGCGGATGTCTCAGACATTTCTATTGGGGAGATCCCAAGATGTTATCAACGCCATACTGTGGTCATGTCTGAGTCTCTCAGTCGACTTCTCCATAGGGTAGCCCGAGAAGTTGTGTGTTATCGTGAGCATCATCCATGATGCTATTTTGTATAAGATATGGGCTTCGTATTTTGAGATTTTGATCCTTGGACATAAACTTTTTGTAAAAACTTTTGATCGTTATATACATATATACGGCTTCTACCGGCTTATTTTGTGTTGTGTTATACATGTAATGTGTGATTGGTTTATAAATGTCCCAAATGTATGTCTAACACATAGTTATTTAATTCATCAGTCAATGTATTTAGACATCTAGGAATGTGATGATATTCGATATAATCAAAATAACGTTCCAAGAGGCGAATTTGTAAATATACCCGTAATAAAGTAGGACTTCGGATAGCATAGACGTTACTTAACTGTAGTACTACTAGCTGGGAATCGAGTTGTATAACCAGGTAGTGGATATGAAGCGAAATAACATCAATTAACAATTCGATGACGACGTTATATTTTGCAATATTATTGGTCGCACGACCGAGGCACACACCTTGTAGACTGATAAGTTTGTTTGTAGGGGCGTAAATTGCCCATGTAGCAAAGGCAAGCTTCTGAGTACTACAGCTAGCGCCGTCGACGAAGCCAATGTGGGATGGAAAAGACTCCGACATCTGGAAACCAAGCACAATGCAAAATAAGCGGTTGAGGGCAGAGACTAAATAACGAAAAAAGAATAATAAAGTAACACACAAAAAGTATGATACAATAAAATACAAG
>JASDQU010587687.1:54362-67359 GCA_032191745.1 Picea mariana | reverse complement strand
TTGAGAGTAATGAAACAACTTGGCCTAGATGTCTCATGACCTTATTGAAATGTTTGGGGGATGGATGCTCATCCTATCTAGGTTTGTGGCCTTATTAAGGACCTTAAGGTCATCTTGGCAGCCTTTCTCGACATTTCCATTGTCATGAACATTTTAGTTATTGATATACCCAATGTTTTGGGGACTATTTCTATCCTGGGAATGGGATGCAACCATGGGAGGTAGACATTAGATGGACTCATCATATGCTACCATCCCTCACTCTGAAGGGGGGTCCGTTGCCCTCTATAGAGAACCTATCATACGATACCAGGTTGAGTCCCCGCAAAGTCCCTTGGATGAAATATTTTACTTAGATGACAAAATGTGAAATTTCTATGCTATTGATCTTGCACTCTAGATGGAACAATGTCAAGACACTAGTGGGATATGGACCTTAGAATTCGATGGTGCTCACTCTATCTTTGGTTCAGGGGTTGGGATTGTCCTCGCAACACCCTCCAAGGAGGCCACCTATTTCTCATATAGGCTTGAGTATGACTCTACAAAAAATCTTTATGAGTATGAAGCTTTGCTCATAGGACTCAACCTAGCCCTGGATAGGAATATAAGACACTTTGAAGATCATAGGAGATTCTGATATATTTTTTTCCCAAGCAAATATAAAGTTTTCTACAAAAAATGAAAGATTGAGAAAATGTAGGGATTTGGTGCGACACACCATAAAACATTTTGATGACTTTTCAATTGAAGTTGTTCCTAGAGAAGAGAACTATGTCGTTGATGCCTTGGTTGTTTCTGTGTATACCCTACAACCTTGTGAAGGGGTCCTTCAAGGCTTGTGAAAAATGGATGTGGCATTTGGATGATCAATCCTTGATAACCTAGAACATTGGAAGGTTTTTGATGATGTTGCCCATATACCTAGATTTCTTCAAAGAAGTAAAGATATATTTGATTCCCAAGTAAATTTCCTAGCGAACTCCATGAACTTGGAAGTTATAGACTTACCTAACAACACTCTCCCAAGAGGGTGTGTCCCCTTAGAGTGAATGTTTGACATGCATGACATGTACAAGGGAAAGGTTGTTGTAGAACAATCTGATAAAGCTTTTGAGTTTAACATAGGTGTAGGGATTGATCCAAAGATGGAAAATATAGGGAAGGGAACTACTAAGGTCGAGAGAGATGGTATACTAGACCTTATTCAACAATTTAAGGATGTATTTGCTTGGACTTACGATGACCTGAAAGCATGTGGGGAATGAAAGGTTGTAGGTTGTCTTCTAGAGTTGGCACTTGAGTTTCAACATTTCTTCTATTTGAGAGACCTTAGCCTGGTTTAGGATTCTTTTTCCTAGGTGGAGTCATAGCCCCAACTTAGGGGTGATCCAATGCTGAGAGTTTATCAGCAGTGACATATATGGTTGGGTGGAACGTCGTAGGTCTGCATCCAACCGATGTTTTCATAAAGATAAGTACCATGTTTATATGTACTTTGATGTAGTTACATTATGTATTGATGTGTTAATTGTTCACTGCTTATAGAATGATTGTGTATCTATATATACATTCTTGTTGTAAATGTGTTATGCATGAATCTATAGGTTTAATTGAATCTTATGTTAGGGAATAATATGTTATTGGTATAGGGATGAGAATTTATGGGCAATTTCATAGGGAAATTGGTGAAATTCCCAAGGGCCCTACCATCCCAGCAGGCACCTAGGTGGTCGGGTACACCACAAAGTAGTAGCCCTCTCCACAACAAAGTCAAAATAAATGGCTGCAATGGAAGCTTGCAAAGAGATGTTGTGGATGTAGTGATTCCTAGGGGAGTTGGGATTAAAAACAAAACAAGTATGTGTTGTATTGTGACAATCAAAGCTCCATCCATTTAGCTAAAAACCCAACATATCATTCAAAAACCAAGCACATTGACATCAGGTACCATTGGATTCGGTAGGTATTAGAGGAAGGGTATTTTAACTTAGACAAGATCCATACAGATGAAAACCCTGTTGATATGCTTACCAAAATTCTGCCAATAGACAAACAAACACTGTGTCGAAGCTGGGCAAGCTTGGAGGTGACTTGATGAGTAAGCTTGGGTGAGGATCAACAGGAAGGAGTTCATTTACAACTTCAGTTTATTATCTAGGAGCCTTCATTTAGCTTCAAGTGGTAGAATGTTAACAGTGAAGAAAAATTTCGACTTGTAGAAGTCATTTTAGAACCACTCCCCCATCTCCAGAAACTCTAGAAATTTTTGCTAACTACCACGACTAGCGAAGTCAGAAAGGTGTAGAACTTTCCCAAATAGAGACGCCCGGAAACTTCTTCACTGCTGACCCATGCTGACCCAGGCGTTTCTAGATTAAATTGTATCCTGGATTTTTGTTTTCGAAGACTCTAGATGCCCATAATCAAATATATAAATATGTATATCTGTAAACCATTTTTCCATGGGAAAAGGTGGTGTGTAATCAAGCTGTGTAATGAGCAATTGAATGTATATATTCAGTTTTTTTGACATTTCCTGCTGTTTTGCCTATCAATCCTGTACATTTGTTTTACACATTGGCTGCCTTTCTTTTAACATCCTGTCTGGCTATTTTTCAAATTAGTACTGGAAGCTTTCAGTTTGGGAGGGCCCTTAAAATAGTTGTTGGGCGATCCTTGAAGTAGAAGCCCTAACCCACAATTGAGTGGGTGATTTCTTTCCGAATTAAGTGTYKRATGGTTTAAATCAGAGAAGCTCCAACTCTGTTCTAGTGGGCAATTAGTAAATCAGAATCCCAACGCTGGGTCACACTATGTAATTCATTTCACTAATTCCAATACCATAACCATCTTGATGCCATAAATAATATACTATTCAACTAATCAGAAAATGATCATCAATATATAGACAGTTAATTCTGAAAAAGATGATATGTCATAATGTTGTAATGCATAAATAAAATTTTTCTCCCTACCTGGTTTACTCAGAAAAGTATCCCAAATAATTGGACCGCGCCCTTCTGATTTGGCATCTCCTTCCACCAGAGGCTGCTGTTTCGAAACCAATTTTTTTGGAAATACTTGTTTTGTTGATTTACAACATATTGATTATGAGTTTTTATTCATGTCATTATGAGAATTGAAATCTAGTAGGGAAGATAACAATCATTCCTTATAACCATCCAAACTACACTCAATTGACAAAAGAGTTTGTTATTTAATTGTGAAAAAAAAATAGCTTTTGATGTTAAAATAAAAATGAAAATGCAGTTATTTTATGTATTAATAAAAGTTTAGCGTTTGTTGATTTTAATATGTAAATTTGTTTATGCTTTATATGCGTGATTTATTTTATAAAAGAATAATGGTTAAACATTATTTAGTTAGTAAATTATATTTTATTATTATATGTAATTTCATAAGTACATTCTATATAGTTTTTTTACAAGAAGGTTTTTTTTTTTTTTTTTATAATAGGATTGTTGCAATTATAGCAATACCAAGTTAAGTGGCCAAGTAAATTTGAGTGATTAAGTAGTATTAAAAGTGTATTAATGTTAAATATTTGTTATATTTTTAATGGTTTTTATTAATAAAGATATATAGTGGTTTTGTATTGTTATTTTGTGAATTTTAATGAATTAAAGTTGATAATTCATACAATATGTTTTAATAGACATAAATCACACTCAACCAATGAACATCCAAACAAATAACACTAAATAATAAAAACCACTAAAATTTGAGTGTTTTGAGTACATAATATGGTGGTGCTACTTCTTGCGAGTATTATGTTGTGCATCTAGTAGTTCTTCCTTTATGCCTTTACTGTTTGCACCTAGTTCATGTGGGATTTTTTTCTACTAATTATCATGATATTGTTGCACTGGATTCCTTTTACAAGGGTTTTTGAATATTTCTCCTAAGTTAGTTTTCCCTTGGTTGCTTGTGCTTGTTGGTTTGTTTATTTAACTTGGGAAGTAGGCATATTAGGTCTGAATCCCTCCAATGGGTGACCGAATTGTGAATAGTAGTAAGGCATTGTCGATGTATGAGGTTTATTTATCTTTGTTTTTTTATTTGATTCGTAGATTCATCATTATAGGTGATGTTGTCAATGTGGGTCTAGCAACCAGTTTCTACTTGTGAATAAGGGGGGGTGAGTTCTAGCTATAGTTTGGAGTCCAGTCGATGTGTTAAGAGTTTCTACAAGTAGAATCTAGCTAATAGAAGGAACAATCTTTACAAGCTAGCCTATAGAACTATGTACATATACACATATTTGTGACACAATTATGATGTTAAAATTCACTATAATGACACTAATTCCAATACTAATTTATTTTTTGACATAAATCAACACACAATTTGGCACAACATGACACAAATACCATGTGGTACTTATTCACACATTAGCACATGTTTTTTTTTGCATCGGCCTACAACACAATGTACGAAAATGTGATACAAGTCAACATAAATACAACACAAAATCCTAATCAAAACATTATCAAGAGTCATGGTTTTCATCATTGTATGATGAAAATACACGTAGTGGTGATGCAAATATGAAACAAATCAAAAAACCAAATTCTCACATGTCATGTTTTGACTCATTTGATTATGCAAATCCAACACTAAAAATAACACAACTTAACACAAACACGAGGCAAGGAAAATAAACACATCATCATGCCTCATGGTCTGTGTCATTGTATGATGCAAATGACGATGCATAAAAGCAACATACACCATATAAAAAAAATCCACAACAAGGCTTGACAACACATATGTGATGCAAAATTGTGACATTAAAGAAGGCTTGACAACACATATGTGATGCAAAGTTGTGACATTGAAGACTTATATTGCAGTAGCACTAGCAGTGTTGTAAAATGAAATGCAAGGAATTGGAACAATGGTATCATTTCTAATAAAACTAAATGCTTGGACTTGAAGGGATTGTTTGAGTAGTGTGAAAGAATGGAACCTTTCTTTTTTTTGGTTAAGTATTGAGAAAGGTCTATATTTGATGCACTAACTACAATAAGAAAAAAAAAAAAAAGGAAATTGTAACGAGAATGATAGTGTTACTAGCAAAACGAATTTTCTCGTAAGAAAATCAAAGCTTAGAAATGTTATGCACTACTAAATGGTAAATGGAAAAGAAAAGTGAATTGGAAAGTGTGTTACAGTTTTGATAGTTGCTCATTTGGACGACAATTACTGCTACGCCATTATTGCAAGGAATATTCTATGCTCTTTTTGAAGTAGTGTGCATTGATATTATTCCTTTTTATCTTTAAGATACCTTTCTTTCTACTAATAATGAACATAAAGCATTTGAAAAACATAGTACATGTGAAACTAAAAACACACTCTAAAGGGAAACATATTTATTTACTAACAAAAATAAATCTTATAAATCACGTTGTCTTTTTTTTTCTCGATGAATAGTATACCCAACACTAGAAGAATCCATGTTCGATATCCTCCAAAGAATGAGATGAATGTCTAACGAGATGTTGCAAAAGTGAAGATGCAATTTCTACTATGTATGAATTTCTATTGAGCTCTAAAAAGGAAGTGTAAGGAAAAATGCATGGTGATTAGTTTAATAATCAATAGGGACACTAAAGTTGATGACATAATTAGTCATAGTTATCAAGAAGTAACCTACTATCAAAATGGTGTTAATTGCTTGTTCAATTACATGCAATGTCAAGTTGTAGATTTCCATGAACTTGAGTATTTTTGGTACAACAATGTTTTGCAATATGTTAAAGTTGAAATTTCCATTGATAACAATACGTCAATTGTCTAGCAAGTTCACTGCTATGGAAATGGATAATAGAAACAAAACCTCAAGTGGAAACATTGACCACTGTGACGATTGTATTCTCAATAATAAAATCAAGAAAAATAGACTTGACATGCTCTGAGCCATAAGTTTTATATTTGTTGACTATTATCTATAACATGTTAGAACACCATGAAGGTGCAATTTAGACAAATAATTGAATCTTTTTAAAAACATATTGTTATTTGGAAGTTGGTTTTCTTTAGTTTCTTGAAAGCACAAGATATTAGCCATAATGAGATCATAGTCCTTAACAATATTTTCAAGATACAATGGAAATATTTGTGCATTTAATGAGAATATAAGAACACAATGTTTTTCCCTTACTAATTTTAGAGCATATTCAAAATCCCAACTCACATATTATCTTTAAGACCTTCTCATTTGAAGAGAAACTTTATTGGATGTGGTGAAATTATGTTGATCCAAATTACTTACAAGGTAAAGTGAGTTGATACATGACAAAGTGTTGCATAAACAAGTCCATGTTGTAAATTACAAAGGGGTTGAATCCTAAAGCATGTATCGTAATGCCTTGCGATCTATTTATTGTTCATGCACATCACAATCAATTCCAATCTAATATCTTATTGGGTAGAGCTATGATCTACAATTCAAATATGAAAATACATAGAAAACTAAAATGTGTAATGAAGAACAAAAATTAGATAGCGCGGAGCAGAGAAAATAGAATATACATGAAAATAGAGAAGAATAATTAGAACATAAAATAACCATAATGTTTTATTGAGTGAGAGAGGAGCGCCTTCTATAAGAAAGGTGACTTTTTTATTCTGGTTATTATCTTATTACAATAGAAGTTTCAACAAATGACTAAATTCTTACGACAATAATTGCTAAAAGAGTACTAAATGCTTGCAACAGAGAGTGTTGAAGCGAACTACTGTCTACAATAGAAATATATGAAACTAACTACAACACTAACTAAAATACTAATTAAGGAGTGCCCCCTCATCCTGAGTGGCCAAGGAAGTGGGGTGCACTTCTTGGTGGCCCAATTCCTCCCTATTTAGATCCGGAAGCATCCCTTCTTCTGCCATCAAATGAGGGAAATTGCGTTGCAAATGATGTTGCAATCTGAATTGGTACTTGTTTAGAAAGATCCATACATGATATCCTAACTGAAAGAACAATGGTGTGTGCTTCTTATCATGCCCTTGTTTCACACGGTTGTGTGATGCTCGTAAGGTAGCTTCTTATTGAGTATAACGTTGACTCAACAAATGGATAAAATGTTGAGTTGACTAATGTTTCTATTGGTGATGTGCCAAGCTTGAAGGAGAAAGGGTCTCTGAATGGAATGACATTGAATGACCTCCCTATTTAAGTACTGGCCCCATTGGCGAACTGAAATGAATCCTTCTTAATCTCAAAGGGTTGAGTCCTATCCTGAAAATGGAGAACCTGTGTAGAGTATAATATGTGTGGAAGCTAATCGAAGTGGTGCCCAACCTTTCATAAAACAATCTTGAGGTCATGGGAATTAGAGTGTGCTGGCCATTGTGCCAAAACCTACACCCAAGATGGATTCGATCAACCCCCTGTTGCATCCATTATTATTCCCAAATGCAGAACTAATGTGTGTCCAACATAGGATTTCTTTACCTAAAGTGTATGTGCCCGTAGTAGCTCAAGGATGTTGTAGACGTGCTAAAGATGTTCTGCCCAAGAATTATTGAATACCAAGATATCATCAAGATAAATGATCAGGAATTTACCCAAATCACTTGTTGCAATCATGCGAACTTGATGGTAGCTAGCTATAAAATCCATATGTGTGAAGGAATATTCCCCTTGTAAGTGGGCCAACAATTCCTCAATCTAGGGTAGGAGGTAGCAGGTTTTAACATTGGATTTATTATGGGCATGGTAGTGGGTCACTAGGTGCCATTTCGAATCATCCTATCTTGGCATAGTAAAGGTGGGGGATGCACATGGATATAATGAAGGTGGAATATGTCCTAAGTTCAAAATTTTACCAATTGGGTGTTCCATCTCAGTGACCTCTTAGGGAGTGGTGTTATAGGATAGGGTGTCAGGAAAAGAAGCACAAGGAATTAGATCAAGTGTGAGCTCAATAGAGTGAGACAAGGACAATTCCTTGGGTTGTGTGAAGGCATCTACAAATTCTTGGATCGGGGGATCCATGGCATGAGGTACAATGTTATTTTGATTGTTTGGGTTAATAGGGTGAACTAAGCACAAAGAGACACAATGGTTCAGACTGACATGATTAATGACCACTTGGTCAGTAATAGGCTAGGTGGATTTAAGAGAAGAAGAAGTAGGCACATGAGTGTGCTCCTCATGTTGCATGTGGTATTGATGAGATTTAGCATGATAGATAACATGTCATGCCTGTTGGTAGGGAATGGCAAGTAAAAAATAGGCAGAATCAAGAGGATATAAATCACACACCACAGTATCCTAGAAAGGTCCAATCACAAAGGTTGGGTGTAGAGAGGTGGGGAGGTTTAGGCGTGTGACCAAGTTATAGGCCACGAGGTTCTTTTGACTTCCATTGTCCAAGATGAGAGTATACAACTCATGATTAAACTGACAATTATGTGTAAACATGGGTATATTAGAGATGTTGAGTTCATTAGCAGTCATCAGGATCAGAGAAAGGTCTGCTTCAGTAGGATTGTTGAGAGAGACTACTTCAAGATGGTAAGGGGAATCTGGTTGAGCGACCTCTGCAAATATGTTATGGTTGGTGTGAATTTTCTTAAGTTCCCGATAGTATGTAGATGCATGTGAGATGGTCTTATGAAAGGTACACCAAGGCGCATTTCTGGGTGTGGTTGGGGAACCAGGGGAAACCAGGGAATGCTTAGTATGAGAAGGACTAGTAGTAGAAGGATCATATTAGGTTGGGAGAGATTGGATTTGAGGAGCGTCTTTACGCTCCAAGACCAAGGCTCAAAGAAAATACTTATCCAAGGAGGGAGATTCAAACAAATCGACTTCATGGCATAAAATTGTTAATAAACTAGAATTAAATTTGATACTCAATACCTATTCCAAATATGAAATGTGTAGTTGGATGCACAACTTGCAGAAGAAATATATGTATCTCTATAATGAATAATGGGTGAGTTGTCGAAGTTGCAATCATTTGGAAAGGAGGTTTTTTTTATATCACAAGGGATAGAAGCGGTCTCTGAGTGCCTGGAAAAATCCCTCCTACGTCGTAATGTGTGGTGTTTGTGTCTCGACCAGGTCTCCTGTGTTTGTGACCCACAAAGAATTATCCAGCTGAGTGTCCCACCATATCTGTGAAATTCCCTTGATTTGTAGACCATTGATCTGAAGCTTCATGTCTTATGTCATGTTAGGACATGTACAAAAGTATGTGGAAATATTCCGAAGCTAAGACTTGACATTCTCTCCATTCATTTGGATCACAAAATTTGGTAATTGGAATATCGTATCACGCTACATGGGTGTTGGAGCTCTACATTGTTACAAACAGAGTATCTTCTAGAGAGCTGTCATTAAATCCTAGATTGGAGCTATGGCAGTGGATTCATAATCCTCTGTAGATGACTCTCTTCACGGTGGAATAATTTTCATTCACCATGGATTCCAATCTGTCACTGGATGTTGCACTAAGAATCATTGAACTCCTGAGGGCCCTGAGAAGGAACACAGTACCCAGAAGAGAGCGTGTGGAGAATGGTGAAAAATGAATGTGCTAGAATCCCTGAGGAGGGTTCACTAGAAGTCCTAAGAAGGATTTTTGACTCTGAGAAAAATAATGTTTGTTGAATGGCCTCTCTTCTGAATTTTTTGGTTGAGAATAATATGACTTGGATCCAGGATCTTATACCATTTGATCTACAATTCATATTTGAAAACACACAAAAAATTAAATGTGCAATGAAGAACAAAAATTAGATAGCGCGGAGCAGAGAAAATAAAATATACACAAAAATAGAGAAGAAGAATTAGAACTGAAAATAAAAACCACATTTCTTGAGTGAGAGGAGCGCCTTCTATAAGCAAGGAAACTTTTTCCTTCTCATTATTAGCTGATTAGAATAGAAGTTGTAGCAACTAACTAAATTCTTGCAATCGTAATTGCTAAAAGCATACTAAATGCTTGCAACAGAAAGTGTTGAAGTGAACTACTATGTACAATAGAAAGATTTGAAACTAACTACAACACTAACTACAACACTAACTACAATACAAATTAAGGATTTCCCCTCATATTTAGTGTCCAAGGAAGTGGGGTGCACTTCCTGGTGGCCCAAGCTCTATAGAAATGGGTGTTCAAGTAGTTAATATCATCTATTTTTAGCAATGACTTCTAATTCTATTGATAGAATATATGAAAATGGTGCTTTTTTGTTGCGTGAATTCTTTGAGATCGAAACATCTTAATTTGTTTTACCAAAATGTATATGGAATATTTTCACCATGAGGAATTGGTTTCTCAACAAACTAAGCATCATGGATAGGTTGCTAAGTCTGAGAAGGAATAGCAGTATAAGGACCATATCGAGTTGGGGGAGAGCACATTTGAGGAACGTCTTTACGCTCCATGACCAAGGCCCAAAGAAAATCCTTATCCAAGGAGGGAGATTCAAACAAATCAACTTTATGACAAAAAAATGTTAAATTTGATAATCAGTACCTATTCCGGATATGAAATGCGTAGCTAGATGCACAACTTGTAGAAGACATCTATGTAGCTCTATATTGACTAATGGGTGAGTTGTCGAAGTTGCAATCATTTGGAAAGGAGTCTTTATCGATATCCTGGGGGATAAAAGCGGTCTCTAAGTTCTTGGAAAAATCCCTCCCACGTCGTAATGTGTGGTGTTTGTGTCTTGACTAGGTCACCTATGTCCATGACCCACGAAGAATTATCCAGCTGAGTGTCCCACCATATCTACACAATTCCCTTGAGTTGTATACCAGTGATTTGAAGCTTCATGCATTCTATCATCTCGAGACATGTACAAAACTATGTGGAAATATTGTGAAGCTAAGAGTCGACATTATCACCATTCATGTGGCTCACAAAATTTTGTAATTGGAATCTCGTAACACACTACATGGGTGTTGGAGCTCTACGCTATTGCAGACAGAGAAGCTCCTGGAGAGCCATCATTAAATCTAGAATTGGAGCTATGGCGATGGATGCAGAATCCTCTGTAGATGACTCTCTTCACGGTGGCATAATTTTCATTCACCATGGATTCCAATCTATCACTGGATGTTGCAATAAGAATAATTGAACTCCTGAGGGACCTGAGAAGGAACATGGTACCCGAAAGAGGGAGTGTGGAAAATGGTGAAAAATGAATGTGATGGAAGCCCTGAGGAGGGCGCACTAGAAGTCCTGAGAAGGACGTTTGGATCTGAGAAAAATAATTTGTTGAATGGCATCTCTTCTGAATTTCGTGACTGAGTAGAAGTTGACTTAGATCCAGGATATGATACCATTTGATCTACAATTCATATTTGAAAACAAACAGAAAACTAAAATGCGAAATGAAGAACAAAAAATAGATAGCGCAGAGAAGTGAAAATATAATATACACAAAAATGGAGAAGAAGAATTAGAACTGAAAATAACAATCACATTTTCTTGAGTGAGAGAGGAGTGCCTTCTATAAGAAAGAATAATTTTCCATTCTCATTATTAGCTGATTACAATAGAAGTTGTAAAAACTAACTAAATGCTTTCAACAATAATTGCTAAAAGCGTACTGAATGCTTGCAGTGGAAAGTGTTGAAGTGAACTACTATCTACAATAGAAAGATATGAAACTAACTAAAACACTAACTACAATACTAATTAAGGAGTGCCCCCTCATATCTATTGTCCAAGGAAGTGGGGTGCACTTCATGGTGTCCCAATGTCTATAGAAATGGGTGTTCAAGTAGTTAATATCATCTATTTTTTGCAATGACTTCTAATTCTATTGATGGCATATATGAAAATGATGTTTTTTTGTTGCGTGAATTCTTTGAGATCAAAACATCTTAATTTTTCTTACCAAAATGTATATGAAATCTTTTCATAATGAATAATTGGTTTCTCAAAAAAATAAGCATCATGGACAGGTTGCTCCTAGCATAGACCACCACAAAATATAATGTCATAATTACCAAAAGGTTTTGTTGGATATGTGAAGTTTTAGACAATTATCTCTCCATGCTATATAACATATGAGAACTATCAATGATGCTTCATAAATAAGGAGCAGAGGATTTTGTTCACAATATTTAGTTAGGATATCAAAAGTGTTTGAATTAAATGGAATCATGTTCAGTGTTTTGTATGACAAATGGAAAGTCAAATGTGCTATGATGTTTTTTGCATTATATGAACCCATAAGTTTTCTAGTGAATACAACTATGATTCTTTTTGTTCTAAAAGGGTTTATATGAAGCTATTTACTATAAAACCATTCTAAACCTTGGTAAAATTTCTTTTGTTGTAAATTTTTTTCAAGTTTCCACACCTCCAGTAAGGAACAAATAAATTGGAGTGTTTGATTGTCTTCTTTCTCATGAAAATTTTCTTTGTTATCAATTGTTGCTTCTTGTTAAGTTTTTTCTAATGTTACAATACTCTTATTTTCTCAAAAGAAATTATTGTTTGATTGTTTGAGGCTCAATGATAGATTGTTTCTCAATTGGTCTAGTATTATTATGGTGCATAATATTATCCTAGATGTCATATTTATTAAATATAGTGAGTTTTTCTTACTTATCTATGTCAATGCCAATGTCGAAGATGGATTTTGATTTTTTCACAATTTCTTGCGAAGCAATGTCAATGTCACCTCTTGCTTGTTTAGTTTCAATAACAAACCTTCATTCAATAGTATCTATAAGTGTCCTATGAGAAAAATATGTTTCATACCAAGTTTGAAATTTTCCTTTTAAGATATCTTTTTCTTTACTATAGAGAATGTAGTGCCTCATTTTTCCCTAAAATTTTCAAGGTCAATGTGCCCATTGTATCATATGTATCATATAATATGGGGTTGCTTTCATTTTTTCAGATTTGTAGTTAACCATGAGTAATGTGCCACATATTCTCTCTCTCTCTCTCTCTCTCTCTCTCTCTCTCTCTCTCTCTCTCTCTCT
>JASDQU010587687.1:28716-40756 GCA_032191745.1 Picea mariana | reverse complement strand
TCTCTACTTTTCCTTTTTGTTCTAGTTCCATATGTGTCGATTCAAATTTTCTTTAATGATCTTGTTGCATCTTCACTTATTTTTTTGTGTAGCTTGTTTAATCTATGATGATGGTAGTGATATGAAAACAAGCAATATTCCACACAAAATAACATTGTTACATTGTGTGCATATTTTTTTCTACTTTCAAAATTTTGACTTTTCATCAATAGCTAATGAAGTGAAGAGGACTATGATGTTTTCTATGTACAAAGAAGTGAGAAAAATACAATGTATGTCTTGTAATTTTCTACAATATAGGTTGCAATGAAAATATTTAATATTCAAAATACTATAAAAGGGATAGTACATTTTCCACAGAATGTAAGTATGGAATCTTGTCTTTATGAAGTGGGAAAATCAGTTTTGGGTTATTGAAAAATGTACAATTCAACTTTTGATAATTCATTCACATTTTGTTTTATTGAATATGGAATCACTATAGAAATCTCAAAATACTTTCAAAAAGAAAACTTTTTTTTTTTATCTATTTTTTCATTTTCGTAATGAATAGATTCAAGTTATTTGATGCAAACATACTTTCACAATCAACCAGGAGGGCATAGACCACCTAAATGAGGAAAAAGATGATATGAAATTTATAGTGGGTTCTCAATATCAAACCCCTCTTACATTTTGAGAGAGAGGGTTTGTATTTTGATAGAGGTTCAACTAGTAAATAAGACATTAATTGCATATTAAAATATAAAGTTCAATGTCTTTCCTATATTGCATAAATATGACATATGAAACAGTATTCCACTAAAGCTACATACACAACCAATGAAAGTGAATGTAAATTTAGGTGAAAGAAGATCAAACTTCCAATATAGATCTATATGTGAAAGTCATTATCACATCATCCTCTTGGGGAGTGAGGCAGTATGAAGGGGCATTGGGAAAAGAGGCTTCCAAAATGAGATCAATGATGTTCTTAATAGAGAAAGATGAGGGTAGTCCTGTGGGTTGGGGAAAGGCATTGGAAATTTCTAGGAGTTGGGGATCCATGTCCCGAGGTGTTGGGTTAGTCAGATGGTCTAGTTTAATGGGGAAAACTAAACACAAGGAAACATATTTTTCCATACTTCCTTGCTTAATGATTGTTTTTCTGGCCAGAGGTTGTGTGGATTGAGGGGTAGAGGAGGTGAGAACATAGGTGCATCCCTCATGTTGCAAGTGATATTTATGGAATTTAGCATGATAAACAATCTTCTGGGCCTGTTGGTAGGGGAGTCCAAGTAACATGTTAGCACAATATAAAGGAGAAACATCACACACCACAGTATCTCAGAAAGGGCCAATAGATAAGGGCCAATAGCGAAGGTCACCACACAACATCGGGAGACAGTGAGGTGCAATCCTTCCTTTGTACCCATCTGAATTGATATGGGTCAGGGTGTGGAGTAGTTGGAGGTTGTAGTCATTGGACTAAGTCTTGGGCAATGAGGTTCTTTTGGCTTCCATTGTCTAGGATGAGAGTAGCCAATTCATGCTTAATTTGACAATTGTGGGTAAACATGGGCACATGAGATGTGTTGTGTTCATAAGTGCTCATCAAAATTAGAGATGGGTCAATTTTTGTAGGATTTTTGAGAGAAACGACTTCAAGAGGGTTAGGGGAATCAGACTAAGAGACCTCTGTAAAAATATTTTTGTTGGGGCAAAGGTTCTAAAGTGCCCCACAATTAGCAAAAGAATGAGAGTTGGTCTTGTGGAAGGTACACCAGGGCATCGTTTGAGGTGTGGAGGTGGTGGTATGGGTAACCTAAGAAGGGTCAACAGTAGAATGATCATATCCAAGTTGGGGTGAGTGGATTTGAGGAGCCACTTTATGCTCGACGTTCAAGGCTTGAAGAAAGGCCTTGCCCAAGGAATAACTCTCAAACAAATCAACTTCATCACAGATTCTTAGCAATAAGCCAAAATTGAACTTGGAAATCAATACCTCTTTTGGATAAGTGATGTAGATCTAGATGCACAACATGTAGAAGATGTCGATGTATCCCTGTACATATTGATTAGCCATTTGTACAAGATGTAACCATCTGGCAAGGAGGTTCCGACGATAGACCTGTGGGTAAAAGTGCTCTTTGAGAGCCTGGAAGAATCCATCCCATGTTGTAATGTGTGGTGTTTGTGTATCAACCAGGTCACCTCTATCCATGAACCAAGAATAAGTTTCCAGTTGAGTGCCCCACCATGTCTGTGAAATTCCCTCGAGTTACAGATTGACGATTTGAAGCTTCATGTCTTCCATCATCTCAAAACATGTATGGAAGTATGTGGAAATACCGCGAAGCCAAGAGTCGACATTATCACCATTCATTTGGCCCACAAACTTTGGTAATTGGAATCGTGTATCAAGCTGCATGGGTGTTGGATATATGAATTGTTGCAGACATAGTATCTCTTGGAGAGCCATCGTTAAATATTGAATTGGAGTTGTGGTATTGGATTTGAGATCCTCTATAGATGACTCTCTTCGTGGTGGCATAGTTTTCATTCACCAAAAATGTCAATCTGTCACAATGCTGGAGAATGGTGAAAGATGAACATGTTGGAAGCCTTGAGGAGGGTGCACTGGAAGTACTGAGAAGGATGTTTGTATCTGAGAAAAAAACAATTGTTGGATGGTCTCTCTTCTGAATTCTGTGGTTGGGCAGAACCGATCTTAGATCCAGGCTCTGATACCAATTGATCTGCAATTCTATATGAAAAATTTAAAATGCAACAACAAAATAGATTGACACAAGAATAAAGCGTTGCAAAATGAAAAATACGCAGAGAATGAAAGAGAACAATGGTGGAATTGAGAAGTAAATGACCATCTATTGTATTCTCAGCAAGAAGACACCCTTTTTATCAGATTGTGCAATTTTTTTTCCAACAACATCAAGAAAATTGATTCTTTATTTCTAACTGACAAGTGTTGTTTCTCTTTTTATTTAGTTAACTTCCTGATGAAAAAATAATGCTAATTGTTTATTAGAAGCTACCCTGCTCAGCTGGACTGGTGAGGGAAGTTTACAATATAAACAACTATGCAAAGGGAGATGGGCTCCCTCTTTGGTGTTCCAATGCTCCCAACCTATGTTCATTAGTGACAATGTATACACTATAAACATTTTATTCTCCAATTATAGAACTGAGAGCATTCAATTAAAAATCACCTGACCCTTCATCATTCAAAATATACAATCAATGCTTCTATAAGGAAAACAATTACTTTGAGATACATAACTATTAAACATAATGCATCATAAAAACAAAAACCAATTATAATTTTAATTGTACCACAATCTATTAACTACAATGCTCCATCTTGATGACTTATTACTTTTCCCAATCTAGAGCATGCCCTGTCAAATTATAGAGAAATCAAGGAGACTCTTCTTAGAAATAACATGCCAATAGAAGAAACTCAAAATGATAGTGATTAAACTCCATATAGGTAAATGAACTAAGGTCATGTTGAGAACTGTGTCCCATAGGAAAAGGACCAATATTGAGGGGAATATTTGGGGGAATCAAGGAGCACCCACCTTCATTTATATAGAGGTGACACTTCTCTTTGTCAAATAACATAGTCTTATTTATTTAATTTACCAAATAGGATGGGAGAGTGTTATGCAATGAAAATCCATGTGATCTTTTAGTCTCAAGGAAATATAAAGGATCCTACGACAACTAGGTATTCTTTAATCATAGTGTTTCCTAAGGAAGGACTTGGTAGTTTCAACTATTAACAAACTATGAATAAAAGTAGTAATATTTTATGATAATCATATTTTCTTAAGACACAAATATTTTTCCTTCTTTCACAGAATATAAAAAACAAAAAATGATCATGATTTTGCAAGGGGAAAGTAAATAGAAAATATGACATAGTTCATCCTAAGAACTTTGAAGTACTATTTCATTAACAATCAAATGAGTTTGAAAAAAAATCATTTTCTCAAAATTCCATTGGTAAAAAACCAAGATAGAATTATAAAAATGAAATGAGACTTGAATAGTTCTTGTTGGATATAAATTAAACAATGAGTTCCCAATGTGAATCATTTAACATTATCAGGAACGATAGGACTTGAAGGTCTCAAAACAATTAAAATAAAAATGCATTTGAATAATAATTAAATGAAAATTAAAAGAATTTTCTCCCAAGAGATCGAATGGGACTCCTATATCCCTAGAATATTAGGGAAATATTGGAGATAGAAAATGAGAAAAACTAGTCAAACCCTAATTTTCACTATATAAACACATCTGCAAACCAAATGAAAAATATGCAACTAGAAGAAAGAAAAGGAGGAAAAAATGTAACGTACCTAGCCACCCCCAGGCCGAGCTACACCACTTCAATCCCACTTTTGGACTTCTTTCGAATTCTTATCTAACTTTTAGTTAAAAAAGATGTATGTCGTATTCACATGCATAGATAAAGATTCATGATACAACATAAATAAATGAGACATATGTCATACACAACAATAACCAACAAACATGCATATTATATATACAAGTTTCATAGATAAATAAATACACAACAGAATAAATACAGGTAAATAAATTACAGAAAACACTTATCTTTCATAAAATGAATCACCAATTGACTACAGACCAAGAACGTTCCGCCGAACCGTAGACACTATTGTTCCAAGTCCCAACAACAATGTCACCCCCAAGCCAGGGATATGAATCCACAATGAAGGTTCGAGAGTGTCACTCGACTTCCCAAACTAGTCAACACTCAAGCTCTCATAAGCTTTTCAACACCCACAACAATCCAAGTACACCAACTCTCTTCTACCCATCATGCACAACTCAAGAGAATGGACTCCCTTCTCTGCCACATAGTCCCTCAGGTTGTCGATCTCCTTCCAAGGAACCAGTGCATATGATCAAGAATCTCCATGCTAGGGCTCTCAGGATTCGCGGTTGTGAGAAAATTTGAACACATGCCAAAGCATCTCATAAATGAAGGCCTTAATTCATGGATGGAATACACCAACAATCTCTACAACCAACAAAACCATGGCTCCTCTTCAACAATTCGTTTTCCCTACCCAATCCAAACGTGAATGAGAAAAGACAAGTGGGTGAGAGAATGAGTGGAGGTAGAACAAGGTGAAAGGTGTGAACAATGAAAAATTAACAATGAACAATGAGAAATGAATGAGTGAATGAGTGAAGAAGACACCACCCCCACCATAGACCAAAGATGTGTTTATGTAATTCTTGGAATTAAGGAACCACTTGGCCTTGCCCCCAAGAAGCTCATGTAACTGTTATTCTCCATTAAAACAAAAATGGGTAAAAAAAATATAAGATAAATACTTATCCCCTTAAGCCCCCTCTCTTGTGGAATCATAGCCCCCTATAACTCTTTTCCTTATCCGTCTAGCAACCGATGATGTATTTATTATTAATAATGATTAAACATTACATTTCCTAGGCACACTAGACTCTTTCAATTGTTTGGGCACTCTGTCCTTTCATGGATTAACAAAATACATTATGTAATATGGGGCTCAAAACCTGGGGTGTTACATCCCCTCCCCCTTATTTTGGCACTGTCCTTAGTGCATATACAAAAAAGAAAAAAAAATCAAAATTTATTCAAAAAATTGTGGGTACTATTCCCACATGGCATCTTCATGCTCCCAAGTAACATCTTCAGGACTGTAGAAGGTCCACTGGACCTTTACCATCTCTATAACTCGATTCTAGAGAATTTTGACTTTTATGTCCAATATTCACATTGGCTGGACCTGAAAGCCTTCCTCTATCTCTACCCGAATTAGATGCCAATCAATAACATGGTTAGGATAATGTACATATTTTTTTAGTAAAGAGACAAGAAATACATTATGCACATTCATGGAAGCAGTAAATGCAGGCATGTATGCAACTAGCCCTATTCTGTCAATATCTCAAATGGACCACAAAATCCGGTTGCTAGTTTGTACAACTACCCAAATTCAAAGAGGTCTTCTTGGGCTTCACTTTTAAAAGCACATGCTCCCCCACTTTAAATTCTCTAGTTGTTCTTTTCTTATCTGCATAAATTTTCTGTCTATCTTGAGATGCCTTTAAATTATGCTTAATTCTAACCATATGGTCTTCCATATCCTTGAGAAATTCTGCCCCAATTACCACTTTATCTGCTGGGTTGTCCCAAGTCACTGGAGTATTGCATTTATTACCATTCAATGCTTCAAATGGGATCATTTTCAATGAAGCTTGATACCCATTATTATAGACAAACTCAACCAAGTGCAAGTAATCTTTCCACTTAGATGGCTTATCCATCACATACATTCTCAACATGTTTTCAATTCCTCAGTTGACTCTCTCTGTTAGCCCATCTAACTGTGGATGGTATGTTGTGCTAAAGTTGCGATTTTTACCAAATACTTTAAACAATCCCCTCCAGAAATTTGAGGTAAACTTTATATCTATGTCTGAGACAATTGTCTTAGGTATCCCATGCAACCTAGAAATGTCCCTCATGTAAATTTCTGAAATATTAGTTGTTGTATGAGTCTTTTTTACAAGAAAAAAATGAGCAACCTTTGTCAATTTATCAACCACTACCATGATTGAATCATGTTGTCTTGTTGTCTTGAGCAATTTAGTTATAAAATCAATGGTTACTGCTTCACACTTCTTCTCTAGAACTGGTAATGGTTATAGAAAACCTGTTGGGTTCCTATGCTCATCCTTCACTCTCTAACATTCCATACATTTAGAAATGTAATCAACAACATCTCTTTTGATTCTTGGCCAAAATAATTGGCTTCTTGCTTCTGCAATTGTTTTCTAGTAATCAGGATGTCTAACATATGGAACATTATTCATTTCTTTTAATACCAAATTCCTAATTTCTTGGGAACTAGGAACATAAATTCTATTTTTATGCATAAGTAACTCATCTTCCTTCATCTCATATTCTTTAATTTTCTATTGTAAATTTTCTTGTTGTAAGATTTCTTTTACCTGTAGGTAGTGCTGATCTGTGACAAAAACATCTAAAATTTTGCTCTTTAAATTTGACTGATGCATATTAATAGTTTTAGCATGCATGGGATGCACTCTTCTACTAAGTGCATCAACAACTTTATTTTCTTTTCTTTTGATATGCTTGATGTCAAAATCGTATTCACTTAAAAATTTCTAGCCATCTCGATTTCTTGGAATTCAAAGTTGGTTGTTCAAAAATATTTCAGACCACTATGGTTTTTTCTTAATTCAAATCTCTTCCCATGAGATAATGCCTCCACATCTTCAATGCATGAACAATGGCAACAAGTTCCAAGTCATGTGTGGCATAGTTAATCTCATGTTCTTTAATCTGTCTTGACTCATAACCAATGACATGTCCATTTTGGGTGAGGACTCCACCAAGTCCTTCCTTGCATGCATCTATAAATACCAAAAAACTTCCGTTTGGGTCAATAATATTTAAAATAGGAGCACTAGTAAGTAACTCTTTCAGTAGATTAAAGTTCTATTCACATTCTGTTTTCGATTAAAATTTAATTCCCTTATTTTGCAAAGAAGTGATGGGATGAACAATCTTAGAGAACCATGCTATAAATATTCTATAGTAATCAACTAACCCCATAAAATATCTAACTTCTGAAACATTCTTGGCTGTTGGCCATCCTCTAATGGATTCAATCTTCTATGAATCCATTGCTATATCTTGTTCTGAAATAATGTGTCCCAAGTAATGGATTTGTTCTTGGTAAAAATAAAACTTACTAAGCTTGGAATACAACTGATGTTCCCTCAACAATTGCAATACCAATCTTAGGTGATGTTCATGATCTTCCTCAGACTTAGAATAGACAAGTATGTCATTCAAGAATACTATGAAAAATGTATCCAAATAATTTCTGAATATGCCATTCATTAAGCACATAAAGAAAGTTGGTGCATTGGACAATCCAAATGGAATGAATACAAATTCATAATGCCCATACCTGGTTCTAAAGGTTGTCTTATTCATTTCTTCTTCCTTGATTCTTACCTAATGGCACCCTGATCTCAAGTCTATCTTTGAAAATATTTTTTCCCCTCTTATTTGATCAAAGATTTCATCAATTCTGGGTAGAGGATAATTTGTATTTATAGTTGATTTATTCAACTATCAAAAGTCAATACATGGCCTCAAAGTTCCATCCTTATTTTTGGCAAAGTGTACTGGTGCTCCCCAAGGTGAAACACTTGGACATATGTACCCTTTCTTAAAAAATTCTTCAAACTGCATTTTTAATTCTTTTAATTCTGGTGTACTCATTCTGTAAGGTGTTTTTTACACTGGGGAATCCCCTGGCACTAAATCAATTGAGAAATGTATCTCCCTCTTTGGTGGAAACCATGGTATTTATTGGAATACATCTTCAAATTCTTGTAGTACTGAAAATTCTTCAAGGCTTGGCCCCTTTGTCTTTTCTAGCTCCTCCACATGGACTGCATACAATTGACATCCTTTTTTGAAACATCTCTTCAGTTGTAAGGATGAAATCTCCCTTATAGAGATGGGTCTTGGAACTCCTTTCATAGTGCTTTGTTTTCCTTCTTCATCAAGACATGCAAATGTCTTGTTATGACAATCTAGGACAACATGATGCTTGTCCAACCAATCCATTCCAATTAGAATATCATAATATCCCAATGGTATAATATTTAGATCAACATTAATATTCACACCATTAAGACTTACGGAACAACCTCTGACCATATCATGGATTATCCTTTTGGTTCCAATGGCTCGCTGAACCAAACTTGATTTTTCAAGCTTACTTTTCTCCAAACGTAATATATCCACTACTGTGGGATCAATGTAACAATGACTTGCTCTAGAATAAATTAAAATAGCAACACGATGATTAATGATCTCACCTTTCACCTCGATCATATTGTATTGGTACTCTGCTTGTTGATCATCTAGGGTTGCATAAATTCTTCCCATGTCTTCTACTGTTGTAGCCTCTTGGATGTTGTGCATGGTCTTCAATTTGTCCTTTATGTGAGGGAAATCCTTGTACAAGTGATATTATTTGCATCCCCAACATTGTATTGGTGGTCTTCCCCTTTTTCCCAAGGAGTCTTCTCTCTTGGATTCATCCTTAGCATACTGGTCGAGCTGATTTTTATTTGGGCTATTTCTATTGAAATGAGGTTTTAATCCTTTCTTTCTTTGATCGGATTTCTCCTTCCTCTTATCCTTCCAAGATTTCTACATGGATTCTCTACCCTTTCCTTTCTCATACAAGTACTTAGCCTTCATGATGGTCTCAGTCAAAGTCCTAGGTTCATCATATTGAATCTTCTCTTTATAAAAGGATGGAAGTCCACTCAAAAACTTCTGTACTTTCACCTTCTCATCTTTTACAAACCATACATACTTTAGGAGTCCCACAAATTTATTTTCATACTCCACCATGGTCATGCTTCCAAGCCCGAGTTCAAAGAAATCTTGCATTTTATTGTCATAGAAGTGCTCTAAAAAGTACTCCACCTGAAAATATTTCTTGAACTGCTTCTAAGAGATCCTACTCTCATTAAAGTGCTCACCTTGCTTCAACTGATCCCACCGTAGAACAACTTTCCCATGTAAATGTTATGTGGAAATTCTGGCTTCTAGGTTTGATGAGTAGTTATGAAATTGAAAATACCTCCCGAGTTCAAGAAACCATGCTTCAACATCATCTTCCCTTCCTCTTTCATCATCAAAGGATGGTGGCTTAAGTTTCATTATCTCTCCTTGCAAAATGTCCAATTCATGTCTCCTTCTTTGGTGCCTAACAGGAGACACCTATGGACTACTTTTGGAATCTTCAGATGCATAACATTTCCTTTTTGAGTAGGGGGATGAGTGATGTCTATGAGTTACTCTAGAACTTCTTGAATAACCAACTCTTCTACGATCATCTCTTCTTTCATGCCATCTTCCATATTCCTCCTGTTTTGAGTTTGATCCATTCTTTATTTTCTCTGCCACTGATTTAAGATGTTAATCACTTGAGAATTTATATTATTTTTTTCTCTCATCAGTCTCTCATTGTATGCTTTGTAACTCTGCACTTCTATTTTCAGTATTTTCACAGTCTCCATCAATGTTTCTTTCTCCCCTCTGCCCTTGTGTCCGTTGGATTCTGTCTCTACATTACCAACACTAATATTTTGAACTTTGGCCTCTTTATCATGGTTGGAAGCTCCCTCTACCTCTTCCATTTCTTGAATATGCATTCATAAACTGAACTAATGTGTTTACACCCCCTAATTATGCAAAATGTGCAAGCAACCATTTTGTTAAAATTACACATATTATAAGAATTTTTTTCCAAACAATGCTATAGGTCATTTTTCTTTTCAATTCATGAAGAAATGTATTTTCATTCTCCATATTATAACAATTCCATGTTATTATCCTCTTAATCATCTTTCCAATGACTGTAATCTTTCCCCAATTCGATATTTGAGCTAAAAGTTATGACTTCTCAAAAAAAATCACTTTCAACCCCTTTTCTTTTGTTTTGAAATAGGATCTTGTTGAGATATTCCTCAACTCCTTTAACTGGTACAGAATTCAAATTCTGTTGTAGGAAAATCCCCCTGTGGACAGTTGAATATCTTCTTGGTTTCTAGACACCTACTACCAAGACAGAAAGATGCTAACATTGGACACTAACATTCCTTGAAATGTTGTTAAACTAGTCAAAGGAAAAAGAGGAAGAAAGTGTGATGTACCTTTTTCTGAAACATGTACTCACTTAATCCAGGCTGAACTTGATCTTCAAGCTCCTTAATGATATCTGCAATCCAATGGACAACGAAGAAAACATAGACTTCCTACTCTACCAAGATTAGTTTAAACTAAATTTATCAATAATAGACAAGTATATGCAACCATACACAAACTTGAAGGAAATAGGCCAAGCATATATTAATGAGAACATTACAAGGCACTTACAATTTGTAGATGCAGTTGCAGTAGCCTCTCCAAGTCCTCCTTATCTAACCCCTTGCTTGAAATATCCATGATCAGAATGACAATACTTTTTGTTGATTATTATCCTCCTCTTCACCATGATAATGCCTCCTTTTATAGGCTTTGAGAGGCTCACCCACCTTAGTTATATTTGGAATAAGTTGAGGATATGACTCCATCAGTTGTGGAATATCCCTTATATACAACCTAAAGCTTGGATTCGAGCCAAACCAACTTAGATCATATCTAGTTGTATTTAGAGATAAGGGGGATTTCTTCCCATGATTCTCTCAACCAATCGACGCTCCCTCAGAAATGGAAATAGAGCGCTACAACGCTCCTTGCTAGATGGAAAGGGAGTGCTAGCGCTCCTTGCATATGAGCAGGGGAGTGTTGATATTCCAAAAGTTTGTTAAGATGACCATTTCTCAAGGAAAAACATTTTCTTATCTTATCAAATGATGTGGTTTCCCCTTCCAACATGTTCTAGAGGATGTATAAAGTGTTTCCATGGTGTCATTCGCAATGCAACATATGCAGAGCGAAAATGTGACTTTTACGACACTTGTGACAAAAGTGTGACACTTGCGACAATGAGAATGTGACATTATCGAAGTGAGGAATTATGACGTGTAACAGATTTCCCCCCAAAGTGTGAAGTCAAAAGACGAAAGATGATGACTGAAATAATTTGTATATTTTCGAAGCAAGGGTATGGAGTCAGAGAACCTAGTAGAAGCTACAAACAACCATCAAACAAATGTTATCATGTGTTTCAAACCCAAGGCAGGCATATTGTTAAGAACCAAATATCAATATAGCATAGAAAAACCTCAAAATAAGTACTCAATGCCTTGAAAAAGAGATGATTTCAGATAATAAGCCTCTTCGAGGGGGAAACCTCCTTTTACCCCACATAAATGTTCAAGTACAAGATGATTCCAAATGAAAATGTCTCCTTGGTATATATAGGAGACTAGGAGGTATAATTACAACTAA
>JASDQU010587686.1:49040-74352 GCA_032191745.1 Picea mariana | reverse complement strand
ACAGGTTTTTCTTGTGAGAGTTGGGACACCCAGCTCAAATAGAGAGTGGTAGATCGACCTTGCGAGGCAGGATGGGAGCTAGAGTTTTCTCTGGTTTTGGTGTGCATGGCCCCTTTGCGTCTCGGGGAGCTCAGGGGGAAGAAGAGTACCCCTAGCATTGGTTGGGAGGTATCGGTGAGGCCTCAACAATTAGCAAGTGGGAGCAAGGAGGAACGCCAACTGCTGAAGAAAAACAACAAGTCCATCTGCCAGTTATGGTACACATGTTTATAATTTTTCAATTTTAAAGTAGTTAAAATGTTAGTATGTGCATTTATACGTTAATGGAATTTGTAATGGATTTATGGATCTGAATGTGTGTGAATTTACTTATTTCGTTGATCTAATAATGAAGAGGATCATGTTTACAATTTAATAATTGTGTTTTTCCCTCCAACATCACTGTGATCTGCTTGCATGTGTGCATGCTAGGGTTAAAATTCTCACAAGTTTTTCTCAGCCACCATTGTTGTTGGACGAAAATTTAAGGGTTTTCTGCATTTTACTTTTTCCTGTACATTTTTTCCCAGTTATAGATTTGTGTTCACATCCCAAACTCCATGTTTTTAAATTCTATGAGATATTATTCTCTGCAGTTGGCCATGGATTAATTTCCCAAACGGATTACACCTCCTATCTCTATGTTTTGGGCACCTTCTCCCATTAAATATTATCTTTTCTTCCTTCTATTCATTTTCTTCCTTCGCAAGCAAATTGTTGGGCATAAAACCCTCTGTGTTTTTTTTTTCCCACATGATTTCTTGGCATAAAATCTCTTGCTTTTTTCTTCCTTCACAAGCAATCATTGGCTTAAAACTCTCTACATTTTTGCCTCTTATTATTTTTTATTTTCCCGACATTCTGGGTGGAGGGAGCCCGCACGATATTGACTCCATCTCTTTGCATTTTCATAGTGATTCCATTTATTTTCATGGGGAGGAATCCCACATGATTTTGACTCCTTCTCTCTGTGTTTTGACTGTGATTCCATTGCTTTTCGTTGGGAGAAATCCCACATTATTTTGACTCCATATCTCTATGTTTTGATTGCATTTCCATTGCATTTCGAGGGGAGGAAAACCAAAATATTTGGACTCCATAACACTGCGTTTTGAATGTGAATCCATTGCGTTGTGTAGGGAGGATTCCCACATGGTTTTTTATGATCCATAACCCCATGTTTTAATTGTGATACCACTGCATTGCGTGTGAAGGAATCTACATGATTCTTCGACCACACTTGCTCAAATATTCTTACCTTCTTTACACAGTGAAACTCCCTCATCTTATAAACAATTTTTTCCTTCATTACACCAAAAAATTTACTTTTTCTGCTCAACAATTTTTCTTATTTTACACAGTGAATTTCACTTCAGATGCTCAATGATTTTTACTAAATTTTACACAACAAATTTTACTCCTTTTGCTCAACGAATTTATTTGTATTACACAGTGAATTTGCCTTTTTTTTACTCAGCTACTTCTTCATTTAAGGCACCTGGTGTGTGTATGGGAACCCTCCCTTGCGTAGCTAGACAACTCAATGATTAAGCCTTCCATTTAGCCTGGTATCGGGGTAAGGGATTTGATAGTTTAGTTTCTAATCAATTTGTTTATGTCATTTCATACAATTAAATTGTTTATTGAACGATCCACTTAAGGTATATTTAATACCCAACCCATCATTTATTAAAGGTTCCATTTAAGGTTATTAAATGTTCCACCTAATGTTTATTTAAGATTCAAATTGAAGGTTTATCAAAGGTGCAATTAAGGGTTATTTAAACATTCCATTTAAGTATTGTACTGCTTGCACTATAAAAGGTGTTGATGTGTAATTGTTTCTTTAATGTTAACTCCCTTATTGAGGTTCATTTCCCTTCCTTAGTGTTGTTTCCATTAAGGTTTATTGTTAATGTTGTTTCCTTGAAGGTTTAGATATATCACCTATAGATGTTAACGATTGCACGTGGATATTAGGGAATAATTTCTTAGATCCATGTGCCACAATTTTAAACTAGTTGGATGATTAGCTAATTAAATCGTTTCCTTACGTGCACTGAAAGTATATTGCAACGCATGATGTTAGACCCTAGACTCCTCGTGCGCAATGAAACCATGACATAAAGACTGATATTAGAGACATTAGACTACTTGTGCGTAATTAATTTATGATGTGGTGAATGATTGTTAGACCTTAGATCTTTTGCACAATGAATCCATTGATGCTACTCTTGCTCCTCAACTCAAGGCAATGTATGATCTTAAGTATGTGATTAGATTTCCTTACGCAACAAATAAATAAACTTGATTACCTTGCACCTTCTCTTATGTCATCATATAATGGATTTAGTAATTAGATTCTCTTGCGCCTTAAATTAATGTGGTTAGATTACTTGCACCATTAGTATGTCGACATATGGTTATGTTAAAGTATGTTTCTCTTTCACATTTAATTTTTGATGAGTACATGATTAAGTGATTGCAATTTGTGCCATGAATATAACTAATACCTGCTTTTGCACCTTGGATTTATAATGGTCTATGAGGTGTTATGCGAATGATTACCCTTGCATCTTGGTTAATTGATGTTAGGATTGATGGATTGATGATTTGGATGAGCATTGATGCTTTTGATTTAGATAATTTCTTGGATGGATTGTGTTAGTGGGATGTAGACACATCCTTGCTCCTCAGAACAGTCGCCAACCTTGAGACCTTAAATGGTTAAAATCAATTGGAACCTAGACTTGAGCATTTCTTATGTGTCTTCGAGGTCCTAACCTTGCAGGGTAGGTTGGGAAGGTAGTCATTTATATTCTTTATCTGATTGAATATTTGTAATTTGCTTCAAGCTTCATGATGTGCTAATCTGCTATGCTATTTATGTTTATATGTCGCTATCCTTCGTTGATGCATTAATTACATTGTTATTTATTTCCATGATGAGTAGTGGGTGATGTTGTTACTTGTGTCATTATTAATTTATGATGATGGTTGATTATATGCCGTTACTAAATTTTGGATGCATTGGTTGCAACGTGATTGATTACAATGATGTGTCGTGTGTACTTCATTTATTATGATTTAGTCGAGTTGTGTTGCTATGATTTTATTGTTGACATTATTTCCTAATGCTTTAAAACAATAAAAAAATAAAAATAAAAAAATTACATGTTGTATGTCGTTTTTGTTGTCTTAATGGAGGGGCCATTACATATGGTATCAGAGAAGGTTCAACCCCATGACTTGGGATCATTATGCCTTCCACTGTATAAAAACTTGATTAATAATTTATCAAATAATTAAACTTGAATTATATTCATGCAGGTAATCATGGTTAGAGGACACCACCAAGGTAGATGATGTGGCGCTAGGGGAGGAGGTATGATTCCTCCAGTAGCATCCACGCTAGAGGGTTCTAACCCCCAAGAAGAAGAAAAAGTCATTAGACAAGAAACAAATTTTTTGGGGGGATGTGGTTAGGTTGATGAGGTCCTTTTAGAGTATGTCAGAGGCCTTGATTATCCATTTGGATATAGATGAGGATAGGGGGTCAGTACCCCCAAAGGGTCCACCACACGACCAGAGGGTACTAGTAAAATTCACCGAGAACTCAAGAAGGTCAAGTTTCACACATTCTTGGGTACCACAGATGATGCAGCCGCTGAGGCATGGTTAGATAACATGGCGATGTGATTCACACTTCACGACTATACCTCCAACATGAAAGTCTGCATGGTGGTATTTCAACTAAAGAGGAGTGCTCTTCTATGGTGGAAGTCGCTTCTGCCACAATTGAACATGGTCGTCAAAGACGTGTCAGAGGAACTATTCCAGGAGTGGTTCCAGGAGAGGTATATGTATGAGGAATTCATTGAGCGTCAACGCCTTACGACAGGGTGGTTGTACGATGCCTGAGTACGAGGCATGTTTCATGGAGTTGCTTAGGTATGATCCACATCTGAACACTGAGAAGATTAAGGTCAACAAGTTTGTGTTTGGACTTAACATTAGCATTCGTGCAAAAGTGAGGATATTAATGCCTTAGACATTGCACGATGTTGTCCAGAAGGCCCTCATAGTTGAGGAAGAGCTCATCAGTAGAGGTAAGAGCAGGACTCCGATGAGACCAATGGGACATGAAACATATTATATGCAACAGCATCAAACACTAGCTAGACATTCATCAGGGTATCAAGGCACTCCAAGAGGATCCAAGTTAATGACACCACAATGACCAGTGCCTCAACAATGGACTCCCTACCAAGGACCACAACATCAGTAATATCATTGTCTGCAACAACAACAGTTTAGGCATGTTCAGCATAACAGACTAGGGTTCCAAGCCAATGGACCATCTGCTTCTACTTCAGGGACCAGGAGTACTGGACCGAAGACTAGATGTTGGACATGTGGAGACCCACATTACCAGCGTGACTACCCGGTTGAGAAGGCTAGAGAAGCTGGGTTAGTCGGACACACTACAATAGGAGATTTGGGGAAGGCCCGTCGAATTCATGTAGAAGTGAATAACTGCAAGGCTGAGCACCAGTCTACTATGCTTGAGACATCAGGTACCATCACTGAATGGACCTTTAGTATTTTGATAGATCCAGGTGCTACAAAGATCTTTATTTCTAGTGAAATGCTAAAGAGAATTAAGGTAAATGTAATCAAACAAGATGATTTTAGCTACGTGGAAATGGATTTGAGAGCCAAGAAGAAGGTTGGAGGGAAATTTATGGACTGTAGCCTTAACCTGGGAGATTTTATCATGAAGGAAAACATGTACGTGACGACCTTAGGATCTTATGACGTCAAGATCAATATGGTCTTGTTGGAATCCCATGAAGTGATACTCGACTGTAAGATGAAATGATTAAGTTTGATCGATGAAAAGAGACATGGATGAGTGATTGTAGGAAGAAACCAAGGAGTTTCTTTAAGTTTCATCTCTTCCCTACAACTATAGAAGAGAATGCACAAAGGATGCAAGCTATATGAAATTCTTGCGTTGAACGAAAAGGGTGTAGCGAAAGGACTAGAAAACCTTTCGGTAGTACGATATTTTGTGAACGTATTCCCAGAAGAGTTACTAGGGTTGTTGCCTGAAAGGGAATTGGAATTTACCATTGACCTAAAACTTGGGATTGAAATGATAGCAAGAACACCTTATCAGATGTCAACCCTTGATTTACAGGAGTTGAAAATTCAATTGAAGGAGTTTTTGGACCTAGGAATTATACATCCAAGTGTATCGCCTTGGGGTGCACATGTTGTTTTCATATGGAGGAAGGATCGGTCATGGAGACTCTGCATTGACTACCGTCAATTGATCAAGGAAACGATCAAGAACCAGTATCCATTTCCAAGAATAGACGATATGTTTGATCAAATGAAGGGCACGATGATGTTTTCGAAGATTGACTTGAGATCAGGGTATCACCAGTTACAGATCAAGGAGGAATACATTCCTAAGACTACATTCCATATGAGGTTTGGACATTACGATTTTACCATATTACCTTTTATACTGACAAACGTCCTAGGGGTATTCATGATCTTGATGAATGGTGTGTTCCGCGAATACTTGGATAAGTTTGTTCAAGTATTCATTGACGACATTTTGATTTAGTCTTAGATGATGGAAGAACATGATGAACATTTGTGCTTGGTACTACAATGTTTACGAGAGAACAAATTATAGGGGAAACTATCGAAATGCTCTTTTTACCAATCAAAGATTCATTATTTAGGGCATGTTATCTTCGGTGAAGGTAATCGTTGTGGATCTAGTGAAGGTGGAGGATATTATGGAATGGCCTATGTCGACGAATGTGAAAAAAGTACACATCTTCATGGGTTTAGCGGGATATTATCGACGGTTCGTCGAAGGTTTTTCGAAGATAGAAAATATAATTATGGAATTGCAGAAGAAAAACAAGAAGTTTGTATGGACCAAAAAATGCGTGGAAGAATTTTGAAGGCTCAAGGAGTTGTTAATGACAGTGTCGATACTAAAGGTCCTTGGCATGGATGAGGACTTCTTGGTATGCACAAAATCATCTAAGGAAGGATTAGGTGGAGTCTTGATGCAAGATGGTTGAGTGATCTCTTACATCATAAGGAAGTTAAGAAAGCATGAGCAGAACTATGCGATGTACGATTTGGAGTTATTGGCCATTGTGTATGCCTTGAGGGTGTGGAGAAACTACTTGATTGGATGGAAATTCAAACTAAAAAAGGGCCACTAAGGTTTGAAACACTTTTTTACGCAAAGTGACTTGAACGCGCAACAAAGGCATTGGTCAGAACTGCTTAGCGAGTATGATTTTGAGATTACCTACATAAAAGGAATAATGGACAGAGTGGTTGATGCGTTGATTTGGAGACCACGCATATTTTCGATGATACCTCTTCAAACAAATATTTGTGAAAATATTTTAACTATACAGTGCAACGATGACTGGTATGAGGTTAAGGAATCTATCGGACAAGAAACCATGTTGGTACCAAAATTTACATACCGCCTAATGACGATATAATAACCAAATTAATGAGATACATACCGCCTAATGACGATATAATGACAAGAAACAATGGATTAATGAGATATAATAACCAAATTTACATACCGCCTAATGACGAGTTGAGAAGTTTGATTATAAATGAAGCTCATAGAGAAGTGTACATGGCTCATCCAGGAGTCACGAAGATCAGGGCAAACCTTAAAACCTTATTCTTCTGGAAGGGACTGAAGGCGGACATATTCAACTGCATGGTGAGATGTCTAGAATGTCAACAAGTGAAGGCTAAACATAGACATCTGGAAGGATTACTGTAGCCACACGCTATTCCTAAATCGAAATGGTAGTTCATTTTGATGGACTTCATTATTGGATTGTCGCTGACGGAAAGGAGGCATCACTCAATTTTCATGGTAGTTGACACTCTAAGAAAGAGTGCACATTTTATCCCTATGCATATGACGTATCAAGCACCAGACATAGATAGAATATTTATCAACAATATAGTGAGATTTCATGGTATGCCTAAAAGGATCATATCTGATCTAGGATCGGTGTTTACCAAACGATTTTGGACTAGTTTCCAACAGGCCTTGGGAACCCAACTTAACTTTAGTACCACTTATCACCCAAAGATAAATGAGAAGACATAAATAATGAACCAAATATTTGAATATATGTTGCGTATGTATGTGATGGAACAACAAAATCATTGGGAAGAGTTCCTGCCACTGGTAGAGTTTGCATACAACAACAACTTTCAAAGCACCATTAAGATGACGCCATTTGAGTTTCTTTATGGGCGACCTTGTCAGACACCATTGAACTGGGATCAACTTGAGGATAGGGTATTGGTAGTACCATAAGCAATCCAAGAAATGGAAGAAAAAATGCAAACGACAAGATAAAGGATCAAGGAAGCACAGGATCAGTAGAATAGGTATGTCAATGTGCATCGCATTGACCGTAGTTATGAAGTTGGTGATCGAGGCTTCTTGTGGGTGAAACCACACAAGAGTTCGATCAAGTTTGCAAAGGGTGCTAAAATATATCCTAGGCTTGTGGGACCTTTTGAGGTTGTGGAAAAGAAAGGGCCTATGGCATATCGACTAGCCTTTCCTGATTCTTTGAGGTGTATGAACGATGTTTTTCATGTATTTGTTTTGAGACATTATGTTAGTGATCATACACATGTGATTGACATGAGTTTTTTGTAGGTATCGGATGAGGGTGTGCTCACGATGGATTCAATCCGCATTCTGGACCATCACATTCGACAACTATGACGTTGAACAGTCGATCAGGTGAAGGTCCAGTGGGAAAATTATAGTCCACACTCGACTACCTAGGAGGACGCATATGATATGCTCCAACAGTTTCCATTTTTGTTTGATAGTTAGACATTTAGATCTTGTCAGATACTTTATTTACTGCACATTATACTGTGAAACTTCGGGACAAATTTTAAAACAAGAGGGGGTGTATGTAACATATCTCTCTTTCATGCACATGATTTGACTTATTCTTTGAGGACACTTGCATGCAAGTGATCCAGTTTTAGTATATGGTTGTCTGTTCTCTCATGGATGCGTATGATGATATTGTATTATGATGTTATGTTATTTGATATCTATGTATAGACATGTGCTATTGACATGTTTCTTCTGAGTGTGAAGGACACTTGATAGATTGAAGATGTCGATGGCATCATTGGACCTCCTTGGACATCGAATCGAGTCAGGGAGTGGACTGTATATGGTTTGGGTATTTCTATTTATGAATATGTGACATATGATCAGATATATTATGATGTTGTTTATGGATCATTGACATGTTTTGTTGATGGATGAAGGATGATGATTTCTTGCTAATCATACTCACATTAGGATTAAAGGGGCCATGCACAATAACCAGATATATTGAGGGAGAGGTGTGGCAGCAGCCCTACCACAGCCTACTAGCAATCCTGTCATGACTTGAATTGTAGGTTAACTATTACCTAGTTCGAGACATCAACGATGTCATGAGGGAAAACTGAGACAGACGCTCACGAAGATTCTAAGGGGCATGCAATAAGGCAGGGTCCTTATTCCTTAGAGGCCCTTAGTCTCTCACAAGGTCTCCTAATGGAGTATTGACTCCAAGGGTTGGACAACTACCAAAATCAGTCAAAGGTAACTGAAACCCTTGGAGAACGTAGTGTGTATTGAAGAGCATGTCACAAAAGTAAAACATGAATAAAGGCAAGTGGCACCCTTGGAGAATGTAGTGTGTATTGAAGGGCACATCGTGATTTTAACACAGGTGAGTCAATGAACCTAGGTGCCTAGAAAAAAATATTTTTGTTTTGACATGATCAACCTTAAAATAAATGTTAAATGAGTAAATTTAATTAATTATAAATTTCCCTTAAAAGAGATGCTAAGCCAAGTTGAAATTTAAGACTAGGTCTAAATAGGGTAAGAAGACTAAAAACTAATTAATCAATTAATAAAAGGGGGTTGGAGTAAAATCAAGTTAAGAATTTAAAAGAGAAATAATTTATCTAAGAATTAATTACTGTTTATGTGCAATACATGTTAATTTGGAACTTAGACAAGAAGGGGAAATGAATGCAAAAAGGAATGTGGAAACATAGAAAGGAATCTAGTCTAGTCTAATCTAACTAAAGAACTTTCCTAAATAAAAAACAACTAAGTTTTAGAAAGGCATCATTCATTAAAAGGAAATAGAGGAAATAAAGGGACAACAAGGAGCATTTTTAGGAATGCTTTTAGGGTGGGTGAGGGAAATTGGCATTTAATTAAATTAAATAAATTAAATTTCCAGTACAACTAAGGGATCGAGTTGCAAGTGTACGGGGGAGAGTATTTCCTAATTAAATTTTAATAAAAACAATTTAACATGCAATTGGAAAGTAGTCACTAAGAAGAAATCTATAAAAGTAATGGTGGAGAAGAGGAATGGATCAAGACTGGTATGCGTAAGGTTACACTGCCGAAATTTCTTTTATTTTTTTTTCTTGTGAGAGTTGGGACACCCAACTCAAATAGAGAGTGGTAGCTCGACCTTGCGAGGTGAGCTAGGAGCTATATTTTTCTCTGGTTTTGGTGTGTGCGGCCCCTTTGCGTCTCAGGGGGATCAGCGGGAAGAAGAGTACCCTTAGCATTGGATGGGAGGTACTGGTGAGGTCTCAGTGATTAGCAAGCGGGAGCAAGGAGGAACACCAGCCATCGAAGAACACCAACAAGTCCATTTTCTGGTTACGGTACACATGTTTATAATTTTGCAATTATAAAGTAGTTAAAATGTTAGTATGTGGATTTATACGTTGATGGAATTTGTAATGGATTTCTGGATCTGTATGTGTGTGAATTTAGTTATTTTTTTGATCTGATAATGAAGAGGCCCATGTTTACAATTTAATACCTATGTTTTTCCCTCCAAAATCACTGTGATCTGCATTTACCCTCAACCTTTTGTAATGGGTTTTCTTAGAAGTTTTCTAACTTCTGCACGCATGCTAGGGCTAAAATTACCACAAGTTTTTCTCAACCACCATTGTTGCTCGACAAAAATTTAAGGGTTCTCTACATTTTATTTTTTCATGTACATTTTTTCCCAGCTATAGATTTTCGTTCACATCCTAAACTCTGTGTTTTTTAAATCTCTGAGATATTGTTCTCTACGGTTGGCCATGGATTTATTTCCTAGAAGGATTGCAGCTCTTACCTCTATGTTTTGGGCACCATTTCCCATTAAATCTTATCTTTTCTTCCTTCACAAGAAAATAGTTGGCCATAAAACCCTCTGGGTTTTGTTTTTCCCACAGGATTTCTTGGCATTAAATCTCTTTCATTTTTCTTCCTTCACCTGCAATCGTTGGATTAAAACTCTTCGAGTTTTTTCCTCTGCTTATTGTTTATTTTCCTGGCATTTTGGGTGGAGGAAGCCCACTCCATGTTGACTCCATCTCTCTTCGTTTTGACTATGATTCCATTTATTTTCATGGGGAGGAATCCCACACGATGTTGACTCCATCTCTCTGTGTTTTGACTATGATTCCATTGCTTTTCGTGGGGAGGAAGCCCACACTATTTTGACTCCATCTCTGTGTTTTGATTGTGTTTCCATTGCATTTCGAGGGGAGGAAACCCACAATATTTTGACTCCATAACATTGTGTTTTGACTATGAATCCATTGCATTGCATGGGGAGGAAGCCCACACAATTTTTTACCATCCATAACCCTACATTTTAATTGTGATACCAATACATTGTGTGTGAAGGAATCCACATGATTCTTCGACCACACTTGCTCAGACATTCTTACCTTCTTTACACAGTGAAACTCCCTCATCTTCTCAACGATTTTTTCCTTCATTCCACCGAGAAATTCGCTTCTTCTTCTAAGTGATTTTTCTTATTTTACAAAGTGAATTTCACTGCAGATGCTTAATGATTTTTACTAAATTTTACACAACGAATTTTACTTCTTTTTCTCAGCGACTTTACTTGTATTAAACAGTGAATTTCCCCTTTTATTTAATCAACTACTTCTTCATTTAAGGCACCTGGTGTGTGTATGGGAACCCTCCCTTGCTTAGTTGTCCAACTCAATGATTAAGCCTTCCATTTAGCCTGGTATCGGGGTAAGGGATTTGATGGTTTAGTTTCTAATTTGTTTGTTTATGTCATTTCATACCATTAAAATGTTTATTGAACGATCCACTTAAGGTATATTTAATGACCAACCCATTTTTTATTAAAGATTCCATTTGAGGTTATTAAATATTCCACCTAACGTTTATTTAAGGCTTAACTTGAAGGTTTATCAAAAGTGCAATTAAGGGTTATTCAAACATTCCATTTAAGTATTGTACTACTTGCACTATAAAAGGTGTTTATGTGTAATGGAATCTTTAATGTTAACTCCCTTATTGTGGTTCATTGCCCTTCCTTAATGTTGTTTCCATTAAGGTTTATTGTTAATGTTGTTTCCTTTTAGGTTTAGATATATCACCTTTGGATGTTAACGATTGCGCGTGGATATTAAGGAATAATTTCTTAGATCCATGCGCCACAATTTTAAACTGGTTGGATGATTAGCTAATTAAATAATTTCCTTGCGCACACTGAAATTATATTGCAACACATGATGTTAGACCCTAGACTCCTCGTGCGTCGTGAAACCATGATGTAAATACTGATATTAGAAACATTAGACTACTTGCACATAATGAATTTATGATTTGGTGAATGATTGTTAGACCTTAGAGATTTTTTGCATTGAATTAATTGATGATACTCTTGCTCCTCAACTCAAGGCGATGTATGATTTATGTACTTGATCAGATTTACTTACACAACAAATAAATAAAGTCGATTACCTTGCACCTTCTCTTATGTCATCATATAATGGATTTAGTAATTAGATTCTCTTATGCCTTGAAATAATGTGGTTAGATTACTTGCACCACTAGTATGTCAACATGTGGTTATGTTAAAGTTTGTTTCTCTTGCACATTTAATTGTTGATGAGTACATGATTAAGTGATTGCGATTTGTGCCAGGAATATAACTAATAATTTCTTTTGCACCTTGGATTTATCGTGGTCTATGAGATGTTATGCGAATGATTACCCTTGCGTCTTGGTTAATTGATGTTAGGATTGATGGATTGATGATTTGGATGAGTGTTGTTGTTGTTGATTTAGCTAGTTGCTTGAATGGATTGTGTTAGTGAGATTTAGACACCTCCTTGTTCCTCAAAACAATCACCATCCCTGAGACCTTAAATGGTTAAAATCAACTGGAATCTGGGCTTGAGCATTCCTTATGTGTCCTGGAGGTCCTAACTTTGCAGGGTAGGTTGGGCGGGTAGTCATTTATATTATTTATCTAATTGAATGTTCGTAATTTTCTTCAAGATTCATGATGTGCTAATCTGCTATGCTATTTATGTTTATGTGTCATTATCCTTCATTGACGCATTGATTTCATTGTTATTTATTTCCATGATGAGTAGCGGGTGATGATGTTACTTGTGTCATTATTCATTTATGATGATGGTTGATTATATGTCGTACTAAATTGTGGATGCATCGTTTGCGACGTGATTGATTACAATGATGTGTTGTGAGTACTTCATTCATTATCATGTCATCAAGTTGTGTTTCTATGATTTTGTTGCTGACGTTATTTCCTAATGCTTTAAAAAATAATAAAAAACAATTACCTGTTGTATGTCATTTTTGTTGTCGTAATGGTGGGGTCATTACACTGTTACATCAACCTCATTTACCAAATCATATATACTCACCAAGATCAATAACCAAGACAACTCTCAACCATATGCACACTATCGCCCAGATGTGCATCACCCAAGACTACTCACAAACATCAACAAGATGTACCAAGATCAAGATGTGCTTCTAAAATTATGCCAAGTCATATATGCCACATCATCCATAAACTATGTGCCAACAATACTATTATCAAGTGCCTCTAGAAACATACCAAACATGTATCAACAAGTCATACTATGATTCATTAAGATGTACCAACATCACCATTCCATACACTTCGTGTATGTTCCAACTCATCAACTATATGTCCAAACATGTATCTCAACCATATACCAAAGACATATACCAATATAACGAACAAAAATCCTTTATCAATATATCGCACTATCCATGATCCAAATACCATAAACCCTTACATCAAACCATGTGCCAAAATGTCATTGTTTTTTAGCCTCAAGTGTGCACCAATAATATATCAATGTGACTAACAAAATCCTCTCACAATTTACCATAAGATATATCGATAAATCTCACACATGTACCAACCATGTACTACAATATATCTTCCTCAAAACCATTCACTACAATAAGTATAATGCAACAATAATACCTCTAGACATTTGCCAACAATATGTCTCAATAGATCAATGATATAACTCTAGATAGTATCACATTATCTATGATATACCTCATAAACAAAGTTCCATAACCTTACCAATAAGTACTTAACATAACCAACCCTTTATTTATGTAGATCTACCTCATTTAGTATGTGCCATACAACCAAAATCCTCTCTAGGGAATCCTCAATCTCCCACAACCATATCTCATGTAGACAAAAATATTCAACTACACATAGGGATATGACATACCTTTTGATCCTGTAGTTATATATGTTGTACCTGATCACTATAGAGATTATTGGGAGCTTGCTTTCAGACTCTAGAGACTTGACATATTCATTTAATCAAAGTTTCATGTGTTGGCCCTTGAACAAGTTTTGGAGATCATTGGTTAGGTTTGAACTATTTTGGGACTTCGACAGGCTGTCGAAGGCGAAGCGCAAGTCGAAGTGGAGATCGCAAGATATCGGCCTCTTTTTAGGGTATTTTGGGGTTTTGGGATTATTTAATGGGTATGGGGATGTCGGCCCATGGGTTTACCCATGTTTAGGCCCCTTTTGTAATGTTTAAATAGATACCTAGGCGAAGTGAGTAAGGGGGTGGAAAAGCATCTATGTGATGTTGTGCTAAGTGTGAGTGATAATTGTAAATGCTCTATGCACATGGTGTGAATACTTGCAAGGCTAAGTGAAAGTGACTATAAGAGATTGTGTAAAGGATTTGTGCTATAACCTAGCTTGGAGAAGGAGGATCTGGCTGAGTGCGCACAGATCTCCTATCCTATGCGCAGTAGGATCTTGTGGCTCTGTGCATTTAGATGATTGACTAAAGATAATAAAGAGAAGAAGAGTTGGTGGATGTATCCCTAGGTTGGGGGTGAGCCACATATATCCTGTGTTATGGTTTCTTTATGCATCTTGATTATTTATTTTTGCCTTTGATGTGATTCATGCTTAGTGTTGTTATCTTTATGAATGTTAGAAGCATCTGATACAATATCTTAGTGCTTGGTAGTGCGAATAAATGCCAAATCTGATCTGTTTATTTAGGCTAAGTGCTTACATGTGTTGAATCTTGTTGAATACTGCGTTGCGCTATAATTAGGGTTTATCTGACATGTAGACAAAGGTTAAGTCCTAATTAATGACATATACTAAGTTCTTTGTTAGAGTATTGTAACCATAGATTTGTGTCCCAGCTAAGGTTGCAGACACTGGAGTCAAGCAACCACCCCTGCCTCTACATCGGGTGATACTTCATCTGCTTCACAGGTGTTGTCGAGAGGGCCGGTAGTTAGGGTTTTGTTGGTGAATTTTTAGAACGTTGAACCCTGGGTCTACCCCTTGTGTGCCAACAAATGGTTTTGTTGCCGGAACTAAAACTGTGATTGCTAGGAACTGAGGAACTGAGGAAAAGAAAGAAATCTTTGTGCGTAGATATGTTGCTTGACTTGCGAAGCTCTGTGCTAAGAAAGGAAGTAGATATAAAGAAAAGAGGTAAGATTTGAACTCTTTGTGCTTTGAAATACGTAAGAACAGTGAAATTTTTTAAGATTCGAAAGCTTTGTGCTCTAAGAAAGGTAAGATAAGTGAAAATTGTTTTTTCAAAAGTATGGATCTAGGTATGTTTGATAAATTTTGTCCTAGTCTAAAAACTAGGGCACAATTAGAATACAGACGGTTTGATATGAGTAGATATGATGAAAGATATGTTATTCCTATGCATAGACAAAATGTTTGGACTAACAAATGGATGCAGGATCCTAGGAAGAATTTTTTGTAGATTAGGTATTGTGACCCTAGTGCGCATACAGAAAAGTTGGGGATAACTTAAGAGAAAGTGAGGATTAACTCTTTGTTACAGTTGTAGAAGACTGGGCCATCTTGCTAAGGATTGCCCTGATAGAAGATCTAGTTTTATTTGTTGTAAAGTTATGGACCATGAAGTTTTGGATTTCACTAGAATGATTGCTAAGGTTGATAGAATGAATATGAGACCAGAAAACCCTGAGGAAGGCCAAGAAACTGAGACCATGATAGAACCCCAGAAAGATTTAGAGACTGTATTAATAGGAATGAAATAAACCCTGAATAATAATAGATATATTAACTTATCAGAGATCTTCAAAGAAAAAGAGATTATAGAAGTAAGAATAGGAGACTTCGACATAGACTATTTTCTGGATGAGGAAACACATGTGAATGTCATGACAGAAAGTGCTTGGGAAATTTTGGGAAGGCCTGCTATGATTCCTTCATTGGGAGGAATAGGATTATTTAGAGGAAAGATGATAACCCTATGTGGAAGACTTACCCAGACCTCTATGCGTGCTCATGGAACTTCTAAAGAGGAAGAATTTGAAGTTGTTAAATTCGTTGAGAACAACGCGCCATTTTCTATGTTATTAGGAAAACCCTGGATTGAGAAAGATCAGATCCAGAGAAAATAAGAAGAGGCCCTAGAACAAAAAAATAAATAATTAAAATATTTCATGACTAGGAGAATAGCGCACTTGATAGAAGAATAGGAGGATGAGTTGAAGCAACTTAGGACCAGAGATCGGGCTGTCAAAGCTGAAAAAACGCAAGAAGACTTGAAGAACCTATCCATACAGGAAAGTAGAGCACCTATCCCAAATAGAAAATAATTATTACCCTTGAAACCTATGACAAAATCTCATCAGTATGAAGTTACTATGTTGAGTACAGATAAGAATTAGAATGGAAAGAGGAATACCAAGACGCAGATCATAGGGAAAAAATCCAGAAATCTGAGTAAGAAGAGAGCGAAGCTAGAAACGTTGCAGGAGGTTCCGGAGGGGACTTCGCAGAAGGTAGGTTTGAAAAACTAGAACTTTTTTGGGATATCAAAACAACGTCAAGTGGCACTTCATCATGGCAGAGAGATATGACCATTGGAGGCATTATGACCATTAGACCAACGCCCCCGAACGGTTAGAACAACAATTGTGGCCAGAAAGCTCACCATCGAGCCGTTGGGACCATGCCATAGCAAATAGAATTGCATTGATGAAGGCTTCTCACCCATTTGAGAGATCCGTTACACCATATTCTACTTATTCAGTTGACTGTTGCACCGAGAATACTTTTGCAAATTGTATCCGCACCAACGAGATAATTCATTGTTTTTATGTTGTGTTTACTAAGACTCCACCACCTGTTTTATTATATTGAATGTTTGTTCATCGACCTGACTATCTGCTATCGAGCGTGTATGTTGGATGAAATAAATGCAGTTTAAAATTCTATAGAAGAAGTCTTAGTTGATCTCATGGCTGAAAAAGTAATGTCCATAAGGATTCAAGCTTTATCGACAAGAGGAGTGCAAGCCTCTCCGTCGAATGCTCCCAGATCTGGACCATCTCGAGCTGCAGTCAAGAAAATAACCAAGCATCGAGATGACTTGGAAAATGAGAAGTTAATCCCGTCTATCTTTCTCGACTACATCCCACCTCTGGCTGCGGCGGTGAGTCGTGACAGTTTCCCAATGGACTTCGATTACACTCTAGTTACGACGTACCTCTCGAAGGGGATGTGTGCATTTGGAGCCCAGCTAGACCAGATCATGACATTAAAATTCAGTGACTTCAACCTAGGGGATAGTAATAACCACAACATGCTCACCCCTCACAGGTACTTGACTAGGATGAAGGGGAAGAACTCAAGGATAATCTCCCAATCATGGACTATGAACCTCGCGTAGTCCACTATCTTGAACGTGATGAAGATACCAAATTTTTTAAGGCACCAATAATTTAACGCGTGCATTAAGCTCCTGTTGTCGTGCTACCATGGAAAATATATGTGGCTATACAGACAAACCACCATTGACCCAACGTTGATCCATAGGATCACTAGATTGAGCATGCAGGGACCAGACCCGTAAGACTTCTACCTAGGGAAGGTTGTAGACCATGCCCTGGCACAAAGGATTAAGGATACCTATGGCGATGTAGAAAATGGGACGTGAGGCTACAAGGTAGCCTCCATCTAAAATGGCATAGTACACCTGGCCTGCCAGCTGATCACATGGAAGCTAGTGAGAAAGAACAGACCTACACAGGTCACGGTGTTCATTGTTGACCTCACTGGAAAATGCATAGAAGGACTACAGATGAATTGGGAAAAGTACTTAGTCAACCAGTTAGAATTGGATTTTCGTGAAGCTCAGGATCAGGGGTACGAGTTCCACTTTATCTAGCTATTGATCCTTATCACATTTACATCTTGGGAGATGTCAGACGGTGTGACCTTCCAGGACATTGAGTTGTTCAAGCCACTTGCTGCGAAGTTCACCACGCTTTGGTATTCGAGCGATATGGGAAAACAATGGCATTTGAACGCAGTATTCCATACCTATTATATGTAGTTAAAGAGGGCCATTGAGGCTTTCCATCGTATGATTCCAAACACCCTACACTGGTTCAGTTCCCTTATGAAGTTCTGCGCAGATCGACATTTTACTTATATCACTGCACGAGCAAATGAGAGTAAAGAAGAAATTCAGTCATACTATAAGTTCACAGAGAAGGACCTAAAAGAGATAACTAAGGACTGTCCTGCAGAGCTCCTTATCCCTCTTGACCCCACAGAATTTTTTGATCTCGAGCTAATCGGAAGCTTGAAGGCCACTCGCGAAGAACATGACACACTTGGAACCAGCAAAAGGAGGAAGATAGAAGAGGTACAGAACCTGAGAAGTGCATCATAAGAAACTACTTTAGAATCACCTGGAGGAGGAGGTTATGATGAAGTAGATAAAGAAGAGAATAATGGGAAAGAATATCAAAAAAAGTAAGGTGAAGTAACACCGCCTAGGCATCCCGTTGATGAGATTGATCCATATAAGAAAATAAAGGTTTCTCCCATGAAACCTATCTCGCAGAAGAAATACAGAGCTAGTAATACCAAGTTAAAGACTGTGCTCATGCTCGATGACTTCAAATTCATCATCGCAGTTGTATCAGACGCCTCGCAGGACATTTTGCAGAATAGTGAAGCCAAACAAGAAGCCATGTATTGTAGAATTGCGACAGAAATAAGAGGGGTACAGCAGGCCCCTCACTCCATCCACGCAGTGTCCACTATGCCCCCGCCATAAGAAGAACTAGAGTTGGGAGATGAGCCTGCTCAAATCCACATAATCGTTGATGTGACCAAATCTTTCCTTCGTCACACCCAGGAAGAAAAGGAATAGGCCACAGTGGCCCTGAAGAAAGAACAAGAAGAGGTGATAGAAAAACATAGGATTGCGCAACAAGAGAAGGCTTCCCTCCAGTCAAAGTTTGAAGAGGAGAAAGCACAAATCCAACAAGAGAAGGAACAGTTTCTCTCCGAGCAGGTTGGAGTAAAAGAAGCAGTGAGCTGAGCACTCCACTCTGTGATAGGCTTAGAGAAAAAGGAGGAAGACCCAGTAGAAAATCAAGTAGGGAATCTTTTTGAAGCCATTCAACAACTTCAACAGAGAATCACATATCTAGAGCTACAGTCAATGCCAAACACTCTGCAGGACATGCAGGATCAAAGAGAAGCAACTACTCGGAGTGTAGTTCAGAGAATCAAGACCTTCGCCATGGAATGTAAACAACTCAGTGATCATAGTGCACAGACTTATGAATGACTTACTGAGGATCCTGAACTAAAGACACTGGAGTCCCAATTCCAGGAGGTAAAGAAGCAAGCAACAATGGTACAAGCATAGTTCAATCTATTGTTTGCAGTTGAAAGAATGAAAATATCCCAGGAACAACGCACTGTTCAACAACAATTGCATGCCATATAGAGAAAAGTCATGGAAGTGACTCAGAGGCTCCAGCTAGTCCAGGATGCAGCTTGTCAATTGTTTGAGGAGATTGAAGGACGAGGAGCAGAAATAGAGCAAGTGGTCACTACAGTTGAACAATGCTTGGAAGGACCGGTGAATGAGAGAGTTCTTCAGGAGTTCACTGAGCAGGAGGCCTTGGCACAACAATAGGTTGAAGCAGCTCGAGCCAAGATTGAGGCTTTTGAGGCAAAATTAACCAAAGCAGAGTGACTCAGGATGAGTCATATGTGAGTGTTGGGGGCCTATTGGCCCTTGACCAAGTTTTGGAGATCCGTGGTCATTTTTGACATATTTTGGGACTTCGACGAGTTGTCTAAGGAAGAGCGCAAGTCGAAGCGGGGATCGCGGGATCTCAACCCCTTTTTAGGGAATTTTTGGGTTTTGATATTATGTAATGGGTATGGGGATGTCAGCCCATGGGTTTAACCATGTTTAGTCCCCTTTTGTAATGTATAAATAGATACCTAGGGGAAGTGAGTAACAAGGTGGAAAAACATATGTGTGATGTTGTGCTAAGTGCTAGTGATAATTGTAAATTCTTTGTGCACACGGTGTGAATACTTGCAAGGCTAAGTGCAAGTGACTATAAGATATTGTGTAAAGTCTTTGTGTTGTAACCTAGCTCAGGGAAGGAGGGTCTGGCTAAGTGCGCACAGATCTCCTATCCTATGCAGAGTAGGATCATGTGGCTCTGTGCATGTAGACGATTGACTAAAGATAATAAAGAGAATAAGAGTTGGTGGACATAGCCCTAGGTTGGGGGTGAACCACATATATCCTGTGTTATGGCTGCTTTGTGCATCTTGATTATTTCTTTGTGCCTTTGATGTGATTTATGCTTAGTGTTGTTATCTTTATGAATGTTAGAAGAATCTGATATAATATCTTAGTGCTCGATAGTGTGAATAAATGCCATATATGATCTGTTTATTTAGGCTAATTCCTTACATGTGTTGAATCTTGTTGAATACTATGTTGTGTTATAATTAGGGTTTATCTGCGTTGTAGACAAAAGTTAAGTACTAATGAATGACATCTACTAAGTGCTTTGTTAGAGTATTGTAATCACAGATATGTGTCCCAGCTAAAGTTGCAAATATTGGAGTCTTGCAACCACTCCTACCTCTACCTCAGGTGAGACTCCATCTCCTTCGCAGGTGTTGCCAAAAGGGTTGGTAGTTAGGGTTTTTTTGGTGTGTTGTGGAATCATTGAACCCTGGGTCTGCCCCTTGTGTGCCAACATCATGTATTTTCCCAACTGTATGCAACCTCTTCTTTTTCATCCTATGTATGTATGCACCCTATTCTCTTTCATCCTTCATATGTACGCACCTTCCTCCACTATAGCCCATGTACACCTCAAAAACTAGGGTTTTTTCAGTAATTTTGTGACTTCGAAACTTTTACTTTCAACCCTCCTTTTCTACCCCAAACTTGCATAACTTCAAATATATCAATGAGTACATGAAATAAAGTTTCACAAATAATATATATTCAATGTGCTCATTAGGTGCTAATAGGATACCCTTTCTTTCTTATTTATACTCTCCAAGTAGCTTCCTCAAGGGGTTATCTTCTAACTAACTTTACCCAACTTCCTTCTTTTAGGGCTAAACCCACTTCTAACTACTTTTTCCACTTACAACCACTTTATCCACAAATAGTAAAATCACCTCTTCTAGTTGCAACCAACTTTATTACTTAATTAATTTCTTTTTCAACCGCTTTGACTTATCCATAAATAGTAAAGTCACCACTTCTTGTTGCAACCACTTTATTGTTTAATAATTTCTCTTTTCAACCACTTTACCATAATTAAAACACACACAACTTCTTGTTGCAACTAATTTATTTCTAATTATTTTCTTAATGCAACAACTTTACCCATGATTGACTGCTAGTTACCATCAATTTGACTGGTACACTTCTTCTAGGAGCTTCTATTATAATTGACTTCTTTGATCTTCTAGAGGATTCTAGATAACTAAAGAGGGTTCTCCAATTTCACTAAGCCATATCTCCTCAACCATGAGGAACTACATGACGTACCACATATTACTGGAAATGGAATTACATGTACTCTCCATATAGAATAGTCTTACATGCATATTCATTGATCTTTGTGCCTTTATACCTCAAACAAAATTGGGTCCCTTACCCATACCTTTGTGCTACCAGAATTCACTACCGGAATTCACTATCGTAATTTACTATCGAACTTCTCCAAGGGTTGACATCAATCTATAAGGGTTGACATCAATCTACAATATCACTCTCCAAGGGTTGATATAAATGACAACCAACAATCCAAACCAAATGTCCATCAATATAAGACAATTGTGCAACAATTAGAAATGGCAATACTCATTCTCATACATCACCTCTGATCATTTATCCTCATCAATGTTTCTATCTCTCCCCTTTTGACATCAATGGAAAAGGGTATCTCCCTTTGGGGTTTCTCCCCCTTACTGAACTCTCCTTGGGGATGCTCCCCCTTTCTGTTCTCTCCTTTGGGATGCTCCCCTTGTCTAAATTCCTTTGATATTTCTTTGTGTTTCTAAGCCTTTGATCTCTCTCTGCCTGCATATGATTATTCTCTCCCCTTTTGATAAAGGGTATCACAATGATACAATGTTGATATCATGGTTGTAAAAGCTCCCTCTAGGATCATATTTGTCATCTCTCATCCTGGAATCATACCTATGTTCTTATCTCTTTGTCTGAAACCTTCTCTGTATGATGTTTCTACCTATATTTGTCTTTTTTTTTTAACCCTTTGACTTCTCTTCAAGATGTCATGTAGAAGAATTGTAGGGATCCCTATACCTGCTTCCTTTTGGAGTTTTTTTCCATTGGTGCCTCCTTGTGTAATCAACTAACATATAAACATAATTCAAGAATAAGCTTTCAAATATTCGTGTATCATTACCATCCATTATGATAATATTCCTTTATCTCTAAACCACTCTCTGAACCAATCTATGATCCATCTTTGTCCATGCTGTACAAGAATCTACTCCTCAATTATCTGCAATGTTGACCCATATGTCACTATACTATCATGAAGTCTTCACTTCTACAACTGATCATCAAATGTCAAATGTGTCCACTGGTCTTCTCTATCTGTAAACCAAACTCTGCATATATGAAACAATGTGTGATGTAATTTTCCAACTGATCAACCTGACATACTTTACTTCTACTAACTGACTGCTCTGAATTTGTCTACTCTAAATCTGTAAGTTGCTCAAAGTATGGTTCTTTGATCTGTCTCAAATTCTGGATAGACTCCCCCTATCTCATATTCATATTACCTAGGAGTCTCCAAGATGGATGGATAAGAAGAATACCTTCTCTGATAAGGATTCATATTCCTCTTCATCTATATAGTCATCATCTCTTTGAATTTTGACTTTTCCCTTTCTTCCTGTGGATTGATCTCGCTCTGTAATTCCTTAAAGTGAAATATCTTGAACATGTTCCTTATTTGACTTCTCTTCTTTTCTTTCTCACACTATTGCAAATCCTGTGATCTCTGGAACCTATTCTTTATTCACTTTTCATTCTTTTATTTCATTTATTCTCCAAACCTTTCTATATCTAACATATTCCTTTTTTTTTTTGCAGAATTGTCTTCATCTCATGTTATTGCCAATATTGTGATCTCTGGGGCCTGGTCCTGGTTCACATGTTCTTCATGTTTTTTTTTCCATTCTTTCTTATATTTGATATCAATGTTCTCTTTCATGGAAGTATCAATCATGCTTCTACAATCACGAGCTATGTGTCCATAGTTATGACATCTGTAACATTCAATGCTACAAGGGGACACATAAGCATTTATTACTTGAACATTTATGTCATAGGCCCTTCAATCTACAACCTTATGTCCAAAGTTAATACAATAAAAACAATGACCATAAATGAAATTTACATACCTAGGAGTGAATGGTGTAGTCCTGTTGAATTCCTACCTTAGCTAATCATGATTGAAGCTTCTTTTTGGCTTGAATTTGGAGGGTCTTATTGAAGATGTATCTTTATCAATTTTCTTAGATTTTGGTTGACCATGGTTCCTTCCTTTGAGTACGTCTGCATAACTCTTTCTATTTTCTAGTAACCTATAATATTTCTCTTCATTCTCTACTACTGATGTGGATGTTTCTTTCTCTTCAATGTTCTTTTGGAGCTTGATGACTTTGATTCTTAGTGTGACAACTTCTTCTTCAATCTTGTCAACCTCTTCTTCTTTCTTTATTATCTGAGACTTCATAACTTCTTCAATTTTATTTTCTTCTTCAAGTTGGATCTTCAAGGTGATTATCTCTTCTTCAAGTTTTCTTTCTTGTTGACTTAATTCTTCTTCACGCTGATTTAAATCCTTATTTCTTTCCTTGAGATGATCTGTCAATATCTTCTCTATCTTCTCTGCTTCTTCTATCTGTTCTGTTGTTTTGGCTTCCAAACATTGCTTTTGATCTTCTAGATTTTATTGAACCCTCATTTCTTCTTCTAGCTAATCTCTTAAGCTCTTGATGACATGTTGGGCATTTTCAAAAATTTGAACACTTTCCTTTTGCTTCATCAATTCTTTCTTGAGTGACATACTTTCTTCTCTTTCTTTCTTTAGTTCATCTAAATCACTGATCAATTTTGATTCATGATTTCCTTCTATTTTATTTGTCTCTTTTGTCTAATTACTAATCTTCAAATATAGGAATTCAATTTTAATATGTCCACGCTCTTCACAATTAAAGAAAAATAACTCACCTCTGTTGGCTTTTGTCACTTCACACTCTTCTTCTTTTGAATTAGTCTGACATGATGATCATATTTCTTCATGTTCTATACCTGTATATTCTTTATCAAACTATACCTCTGTGATGGGAGAAAAATAGATAGCATGTAGTTTGTCCCAAAGTTCTTTAGCTGATGAACATTTACCCACTTTGTCCTTTTCTTAATCACATAGTCCTTCCATGATGAAATTGATTGTTATTTTGTTATTTCTCTTTAATTCCTTCTTTCTTTCATTCTTTTCTTTATTTGTAGCATTGTATCACGTCACAACTAAATACCAAATATCATATCCATGTGCCTCTAAAAATGTTCTCGTCCCTATACTCCACATCTCATACTCTAGACCATTCTTGTAAATGTGTTGAACCTGCATAGAATAGATCTAGCTAGAAAATACCACACACATTTGCAGAGAGAAATTGAGAAAGAAGAAGCAAGAGAGAAACAATGGAAGAATTCTCATTAACTGTATTCCACACTCAAAGACTGAATAATTTACAATAGATATAGGATACATAAGTAATTAATGATCCATAGTGGTGGTCTAGATTGATCTGGACACACACCGGCAGTTACAAGAGTAAACTCCCACCTAGTATAGTCTCTTAGGCAGTTACGGGAGTGAACTACCACCTAGCTAAGTTAACTAGTCAACTAGTCTTCAGTTAACTGACTGAACAAAGAGTAGTGAGTTGGTGATGATCCCAATGTTGCATGGTGACAAAACTAATGAAACATCTAAACTCAACTCAACTAGTCAAACTGAAGTGTCAACTGAAAGAGAATATTCTCCAGGTGGAATATTCTCCCCTAAAATATAGGATACTAGATAATGACTAATTATGACTAATAAACAAAGAATAACCTTAGAAAAAATAAATCCTAAGTGTGTGTGAAGTAACTCCAACACCCCCCATGAACATCGCTATGGTGAAAATAAAGAATGGGTCTCGGCTACAAGGCCATGTTAGGTACCCAAATACAAAAGATACACTGAACTAAACGAGGAAAGAGGGAAAACCTCATGGGAACAAAACCCCCCCTCAAATTACAGTGCATAAAATGAAAAATGATAAGGAACAAAAGGCAGTTGCTAAGAAACCATGTCCTTTAATCCAAGAAGACCTCACAATTGTGCAAGCTTGTGCTCTTTGAATATTTTGTT
>JASDQU010587685.1:33577-48933 GCA_032191745.1 Picea mariana | reverse complement strand
CCACAGTGTTGAGCTCGTCCAACATCCACGCTTTCGATCATAAAACTCGAGTGGATGGATGAGTGCTAAAAGAAATATAATCAGTGTCGAACTTACTAAGCACAACGTGGTAGCAATGTGTTCTCTTGTTAGCTCTGATACAATTCGCAAAAGTGTTCTCAATGCAACATTCAATGGACTAAGTAGACACAATGTAACGAATCTTTCCAATGAATAAGAAGCTTTCCATCAATGAAGTTATATCCATTGCGGCACGGTCCCAACAGTTTGATGGTGAGTTTTTTGTTCATAATTGTTGTTCTAACCATTCTAGAACGTCGTTCCAATGGTTATAATACTTCCAACGGTCATATCGCTTCACCATGGCGAAGTTCCATGGGGCGTTGTTCTGATATCCTGGTGAAGTTCCAATTTTGCAAATCTTCCTTCCTCGAAGTTCCCTCTGGGACCTTCTGTAACTTTTCAACCTTTTCTCTCTTCTTACTGAGTTTTATAGCCTTCTTCCTGGTGATCTTCATCTCTATATTCCTCTTTCCATTCTGATTCTTGTCTTCTTTTGGCATAGCAGCTTCACATTGTTGATATTCTTTCATAGGATTAGAGAGTACTACTCCTTCTCTATTTGGGGTAGGTGCTCTACTCATCTCTGAATCTTCTTGTGTTCTTTTAGCTTCGTGATCCAAGTTTCTGGTTCTAAGTAGCTTCGATCTGTCCTCCTATTCTACAATCAAGTGTGTTATCCTCCTAGTCATGAAATATTTTAATTCCTGCTTTTTCTGTTCTAGGGCCTCCTCTTCTTTTCTTCTTGTCTGATCTTTCTCGATCCAGGTTTTTCCTGATAACATAGTAAATGGAGCGTTTTTCTCAATGAATCTAACAACCTCAAAATCTTCCTCTGTCGAAGCTCCATGAGCACTCATAGATACCTGGGTGAGTCTTCCACATAGGGTTATCATCTTTCCCCTGAATAATCATACTCCTCCCAATGAATGAATCGTATCAGGCTTTCCTAAATATTCCCAAGTTCTTTCTATCAAGATATTTACTTGTGTTTCCTCATGCAGAACACAGTCTATGTCGAAGTCTCCTATTCTTGATTCTATTTATTATTTTTCTTTGAATATCTTTGATAAGTTAATATCTCTGTGATCATTTAGGGTTTCTTTCATTTGCAATAGTACAATCTCTAATTCTGTCTGGGGTTCTGCCATGGTCTTAGTTTTGTGACCTTCCTCAAGGTTTTCTTGTCTTGTATTCATTCTGTCAAGCTTAGCAATCATTCTAGGGCAATCTAAAACTTCATGGTCCATAGCTTTACAACAAAGACAACTAGGTCATTTTCCAGGGCATTCCTTAGCAAGATGTCCCGGTCTTCTGCAATTGTAACAAAGGGTTAATCCTCTGTTTCTCTTAAATGATCCCCAGCCTTTCCTGTACTGCGCACTAGGATCATAGTAGCTAACCTGCAAAAAAATATTTCTAGGATCCTGCATTCATTTGTTAGTCTAAAAATTCTTTATATGCATAGGAATAACATATCTTTCATTATTTCTATCAGATCTACAAATATCAAACCTTATTTATTCTAGTTGTGCCCTAGTTTTCAGACTAGGATAACATTTATCAAACATACCTAGATCCATACTCTTGAAACAAAAATTTCCACTAATCTTACTTTCAGCAGAGCACAAATCTTCTAGATCTAAAACTTTTCACTATTCTTACCTTTATCAGAGAACAAATCTTCGAGATATTACCTCTTTTCTTCAGATCTGACTTCTCTTCTTAGCACAGAGATTTACAGGTCAAGTAGAATATTATGCACTAAGGCAATAGATCTATGCACGAAGCTTTCTTTCTTTCCTTTAATTCCTAGCAATCATAGTTTCAGGTCCCGAAAACGGAACCATTTTTTGGCACAGGGGCAAACCCAGGGTTCAATGCTACAACAACGCACCAACAAAACCCTAAATACCGACCCTTTCGGAAACACCTGTGAAGCAGATGAAGTCTCACCTGAGGTAGAGGCAGGGGTGGTTGCAGGACTCCAGTGTCTGCAACCTTAGCTGGGACATAGATATGTGATTAAAACACCTTAACAAGAACTTAGCAGTTACAGTTCATTAATATTCAGCCTTAGTTACAATGAAGCTAAACCCTAACAAAAGATCAATGTAGTATTTATACAGATCCAATAGATTCAAGTACTAAGCATACCAACATAGATCAGATCTAGCATTTATTCACATTATTCATCACTAAGCTATCATATTAGATCCCTCTAAGCATACATCAGTGCACCAATCATTCAATCACATAGACAAGAGAACAACCATAAAGCACATAGAAACCACAACGCAGGATATACGTGGTTCATCCCCACCCTGGGGCTACGTCCACAAACTCTTCTTCTTTATTTCTTTTTGGCGATCTTCTACATGCACAGAGCTATGATATATTACTCCGTAGAGGATAGGATATCTGCGCACCTCGCTAGATCCTCCTTCCCTGAAGTACAACACAAAGCCTTCCACAATCTCTTACAATCACTTTCACTTAGCTTTGCAAGTCTCACACAGTATGCACAAAGCAATTACAATTACCACTTGCACTTAGCATCACATAATTGTCCCTCCTTCGATCACATAGATCAAACCCGATCACTTAGCACATTGTGGCCTCTTCTTACATCACCTAACTATCTATTTATACATTAGAAAATGGGCCTAAATATGGGTAAACCCATGGGCCGACATCCCCATTCTCGTTACATAAACCCAAAACCCAAAAATCCCTAAAAAGGGGTTGAGATCCTGCAATCTCTGCTTCGACTTGTGCTTCTTCTTCTACAGCCTATCGAAGTCCCAAAAGTAGTTCAAACATGATCAAGGATCCTCAATACTTGGTCAAGCACCAACAACATAAGACATAATATCCTTTATAACCTCCCTCTCTATTAATCTTCTGTCTGACTATTACATTCATGATTCTTCCATAACCTTAATTCTCTTTCATGCACACACTCTCACACTTACATACATAGATCTCTATATATCTCTCTATATATATTTATTTGTGTGTGTATATATATCTCTCTACTATCTATCCCTATCTCCAATCCCGTTACATATTTATACCCCAAAATATAGGGTTTCAATTTATATTCTTATCTATCCCAAAATAACCCGTTACAATGCATGGCATAGCCAACTTTAGTTAACTAGCTATTTGCCTTCTTCTACTTCTTGTTATTTATACAACTTTTATGTTGTCCTTTTATTTCTGGAAAGTTGCACTATCGTTGTTTGCGCTTCCTTTTCTCTCTCGCTTTCTTTATCCTTTCGTCTTTGTGTTATCTTCGTCCTTCTGTGTCCTTTATATCTTATGTGTGAGTCCCTCTTTTTATGTGAGTCCTTCCTTCTGCGCGATTCTTTCCTTCGATGCACTTTCTTCGTACTTAGATTCTCCACTCAGGCCTCTTCCCTATTCTTCCATGTTGCAATGAATTGTTGCACGATAACCTTAGCCTCTTTGACCTATGGGATGATGGTGGCCTCTTTGGCGATGATCTCCTCTGTGGCATGCTCGGTCAAATCATGTAGTTTTTTCTCTATATTAGTCACACCTTGCTTGAACTTATCTTGGACAGTGGCCAAATATCCAATAACCTTGACCACTTCCTCTTGCCTAGGTCCAAGTCTTTGTTGTAGGACCTTTTGTTGGTCCCTCAGTTGCTCTACTTCAATATATTCTTGGCATTGTGCCAAAATGGCTACCATGTGTTCAACCGGTGGTAATGTTTTCACCTTTTTGGTTTCCACATTGGCTTGCACTTGCGCTACTCTCAGTTTGACCTCTACAACCTGGATTTTTGGGTCTTCCATGAGTTCTTCCCAAACTTGGGCACTTTCCTCACAAAGGCGTGCACATGCATATTCAAATTTATTAATCATGTCAACTTCTGTTGTGGTCGTCCACAGTCTACCCTCACACACCTCAGGTGGTGTGCATGGGGTGGTATCATGTTGGATATCTTGGACCTTCTCTCATAATATCTTCATAACATCCCCAATTTTCAACAATCGTTCCTCCATGGTAGCCTTGACGACCAAGGGAGCTTCAAGAAATTTCTTGTATAACTTTTGGAAAGTGGACTGGGTCCTCTGTACCATAACATCCACATCCTCCTTCTCCTTTTTTGATTTCTTTTCCCTTTCTTCTACACTCTCTTGGGTCTTCATAATTTCTTCCATTTTGTCTTCTAGTTCTTTGTTTTGTTGCGGGGTTGTATCATATTGTGTCTGTATGTGGGCACTTTCCTCTCTTAATTTGACTAAGTCCTTGTGTGCAGTGCCACCTCGATGTCATATCGCCTACACCAACTGCACTTGGAGTTCCTCTATCTAGTGTTTGGGTGAGCTGGATACCACGATATTAAGTTGGCCTAAGGCTGCAAGTTGTTCATGCACTGCTCCCGTTGGAAAATCCACTGTGGTTTCCTCAAGATGTATCGTGTGATACTCCCACGAGGATTGGATTAGAGCTTCCTGCACATCAACCTTGATTGTCCTTTGTGTTGTGGATGGGTCATCCCCTATCTTAGGGTATTTTACCATATATTATGTTTCCAATAGTTGTTGCAAGACTCCTGACTGATCCTAAACCTTCTTCTGGTGATATTTGTGCTTTGTCACAACTCCCCCCCACAGATATTCAGTGGAATAATGGATCAAGTCCTCAATGCACTCCATATAATAATCAGTCAAAATGAAAAAGGGAGCCTGTCGTTGTGCTTTTTCTTTCTTTTTTTCTCCCCCTATCTTCTCTGGCTTTCCTTTGGGTTCTTGATCTTTCCTTTTGAGACCAACTTTAGGGACTTTTTTTTCTGAGTGCTTTTTTGTGCCATTTGTGTGGCTCTGATCCTCTTCCTCTTGGATTTGTTCTTTTTCTTCATCCTCCTAAGAGGATTGTGGCTTGTCAGCTAGGTTCTTCCAGTCATCCTCCGAGTCATTGATGACGGTGTGCACATCTTCTAGTGTTAGCCGATAATTGGTTGTTAATTCCTTTCACACATGATCATTCTTATCTTGCACATAGAGGTGGTGCATGTCTTCTTTGAACCGCGCAATGTCCCAGTAGGTGATAATGGATTCCTCGGGAATCCATACTGTAGTCTCTACCACTTTTGTTATTAACTGTAAATGTGAGTAAAAAACAATGTTAGTATTTGTTTGTCGTCTCTTTATGGTGGAATGCCATAAGTTTGTGTATCTAGCAGCATAGGGACTGAGACTCGAAACTCACATGCGCTGGTAGAATGTGGGTTCCTTCCATTCGACCAGCACAATAAGAATAAGGAGCCACTCGTAATGAAATTCCACACCTTTTTCCTAGGCTTTTTTGCAGTCCTACAAGAATTGATTTATGAGGAAAGTTTCCCAATTCATCTGCACACCTTACTTACATCTCTCTACCATGGCGATGACGGTCGTTAGGACCTCGTCCTTTCAAAATTTACACAATAAATTGCAGGTCAAACATGCATTGTGAACTTGACCTCTGGGTCATCGATGCTCTTTACATCCAAATCAGGTTTTCCTCGAAATGTATCGTACCTATCTTTGATGGTCTTAGAGAGGGATAAATCTCCCATTTTGATAAATAGTAAGGCCAGATATTCACCTGCCTTGCTCAACCTTGTAATGCGTGCAATTAGTGTTGTATCAATTGAAACTAGGGGATATAGCTAAAGTGTTTCCCCATGGACGTAACTAAGCAATACCTTGACAAAGGCATTGATTTTAGTACTCCGTCTGAAATGTGGAATTTAGAGCAATTGAAGTATCTTGACTTTCTCTAGACCTGATTCACATGCCTGCACTTTGACCCTATTTTTTCCTGTAGCGGGGTCTTTCTTTGTGCATAAATATTGATCCATGGCCAATTCATGGAACTTATGTGTGTTCGTGATGTCATGATCCATAAACTTCAAGTTGGCCACTTTGTTGAGAATGTCCTCATATTTCCTAACACCCTTTGGTACTGGTGCTATGGGTAATGGATATTTGGAATTTAATGGTATTGTGATTAAGGGTGCATCATCCATCCTCGGAGGTAAATAATATGTGTAAAAACTTTCTAGAGGTGTCGAGGCTGAAGGTCTGGGAACTTCTTCTACTCAATGTCTATTGGTTTCTTCGATTGTTTTCTGGTTGCACTAAAGGGTTCTCCTACTCGTGGTGGTGCCATTTCTGATATATGTTGAGCTTATGGATGAACTTTCTATGTCTCTGCGAGTCACTGTAACTTGTCCTGGGCCACTCTGTCCTGTTCTCTCAGGCTTGCATGCAAAATATAACTTAGAAATTCCTTCCACTTAGTCTATGATGTGCTCATGCCAAGTAGACCTGTCTTATCTAAACTTAATTGCCTTGTCCAATCTGGCATTGAAGTGGGTATCTAGTTAACTAAATACTCTTTAAGTTCTATATCTGCCTTATGATCCTCCTTACATACTATTTATCACTCCTGGATTTTCGACGACTTTTCATATTTAATGCTACTATAGTGATTTAATGACCTATCGCGCCAACGGTCTAGTTGTCTTTTCTGTTCCTGACTATATTTAATGGTATTTTTGTCCCACTATATATAAGTAGTGGGAAAAGAGTTAGGGATGCTTCTCAGAGGTTCCTTTAGTTGTATAGGTCACAACTTCTCCTACTGAAAATAGAGTTGAATTGAGGTGCTCAATTGTGACATTAGATTTTTTTGGAGCTAACCCATCTTCACTAGATCCTTAGGTGATTTGTAGTATGCCCTTTTCTTTATTTAAAACCTCAGTAATGACACCCTATGAATTTAATTCCTCATCACCCTTGGGCCTTTTACTTTTTTCCCATAAATGTCCATGTCATATTGAAACTTTGAAAAGGTCCTATTTCCATGTTGTGGTTCTTGCTTTCGAGGAGTTTGAATTACATTTGTTGGGTCCATTGAATGAGTGGCAATTTGGTTTTGGACCTCTACCTCTAGAATATGCTTGAACTCTTCCCATGAATCTAGTCTAGCAGTGATTTCTATGAAATTATTTTTTTGATTCTTGTATGTGGGTTTTCTTACTGCAATTATACCATATGGTTCATGTTATTGCACAAGTTTTAGGTTGGGAAAATTCCTACCCAACCACCAAGATGGTGACAACAAGGAGAGCACCTACCCACTATCACCTTAGGCAAGTATTCTCGTCACTTTAGAGGTGAGGTAGTCACCTCAAGGGGGGGATATCGGTGACCTTAGATGGGATTGTGATGGAAAATGATATGTATGCATGGAAACCCCTAAAGGTCAAGTTTCTATATGGAAAGGGAACTTGGAAAATAGTCTTGGGAAAGGTGTATGGTTTCTAATGGCTTGGGTACCTGCTGAGAGTGAATACATGTCCGAGACACGTGGAAAACCAAGTATATGATATAATATATTAGTTGGAAAAGAAAGTTAGTTTTTCTTTCCCTAATTTCATCAAAAATCAATGATATATATCAACATATAAAAGATGATAAAGGCTGAAAAATAAGTGTTAAAATCCTGATCAAATAAGCAAGAGACAAGCTAGTGAAGACTAGATTAACTCAACAATGATAAAGCAATACTTTAGCATAAAAAAACAAGGCTGCAACAAAATATTTCTGCAGTGATATTTATCAGCCTTATGGTTGTAGAAAACCTAGCCTTATAATAGAAAAAATCATCCAATGAAAATCACTTCTAACTAGCTCAAAAAGTGTGCTAGGGTTAGTAGTTTGTTAGGGAAAAGTTGCATCCAATTTCTAGGGTTATTTGAGGATTTATCTATGGTTAGAATATTAGTTTTATGTAGCCCTAATGGCTTTAGTTTATTTTTGTAACAGCAGCAAGTTTTAGTGGATGAAAGAGGACGCCTCAATGAGGCAAGGTAGCCTAAGTCTCAAGGAACAAAACTCAAGTGAGAAATATTTAAAACTTGAAACTTTCATGTTTACCAATGCAATGTTTTATTTCTCCAATGCAATGAATAGTGCCCTTTATTATGTGTTAATGGGGTCAAAATAAAATATCTAGGACTACTACCTCCTTGGGGGTATAAATCCTCTTATTCCCCAAGGCAAGTAACCTTAGCTAGGGTTTAAAAACTAAAAGGTGTATGCCCTTATACTTCCTTATCAAACCCTTTCAAACAAGAATTATATTCTTAAATATAATATGGAGCTAAAGTAGGGGTGTATGCACTTATACTCCCTAACTAGCCTTAGAAAAATCAACCTTGAGCTTTAATTACAAATGGTAGCAACAAGTAAAAATCTTACCAATCCAAATAGCAACAAGATAGACCATAGCATGCCAATATAACCACCACAATATAAAAAGAATGGCACTCCAAGAGTTAGTGCGTCATCATCATCAACTCCACAACCAAATAAAAACCATATCATAACACAAGATATCAAAAATCCTCAAGGGTAGCGAAAATTGCAGTGCAATACTTCTCACAATGGGAGAGTTATGTTTAAAAAACGAGATCTTATGATCTCTATTTATACAAAAAGTCATTGACATAGTTTTTCCACATTATCCAGGGTAAAACATAATACAAGGGGTCCACAACCCTTATCTTACTCCTTGCAACAAGTAATATTAAACAATTCACTTTAAAATTAACTTTCACACAAAAGAAACCATGGCAACAAGGTGGTGTCACCCATTTAGGGGACATTTTGACACTAGGAGCAAGTCATTGGAGTTGGAGATGCATATTTATGCCTCCAAAGGCCACATGTCACTCATATATGCCATCTCCTCATGGTCAAGGTCTTCTTCTCCTCAAAAATTCCATGTGTCAATGAACAACATCTTCACCACCAAACCCTAGCCCTTCTATGTGACATCAAGCTTCCAATGAGATGTTTTGCCTCTCTTGGGAAATTTGTTTGGCATGTGAGGGATAGGTTATGTCTCTCAAGTTGAATTGTATGCCTCCAAAGGTATATCTCTCTCATCCTTCATGCAGGACCTTGGCATCCAACCTGTGGGATGCAAGCCCTGTGGAAGTCCAAGGTAGGCTTGTTCTCACAAAAGTGTCCACCAACTAGGTCGTGCAAAGACAAATAAGCACTCCCTACAAGGATCTCAAGTCATAATATCATGGTGAGTAAATCAAATCAATAATTTAGCCACCTAAGCATGTGCATCAAATATTACTCGGTCAAACAAGAAAGTGCTCAAAGACATTATGCAACTTGCCAAGCTTGGATATGGGAGGGTTGATGATGTGTCCTATTGGGTAGATATTTCCCTAGGTCAAGGAGTGTTTCCCAAGTGATCCCTCTCTAAGCCATGCAAATTATATGAAGTGTTTAAGGATCAAGAATCACTGGGCATGGGGTTCATGACATACAAGGGGTTGTAGCGTCTCATTCATGGGTTTCTTTGTAAAGGGTGTGTGGAACCTTTGTTTGCAATGTACTTTTTCCAAGCCCATTCTCTTGTTGCTATTTGTTTCTTTCATGTTTTAAAGGATGAGTTGAAGGCCACTATCCTGGCATGGTGTCCATATAATGACAGTGTCACTCACAAATACCTTGTGGAAATGAGAATGTTAGCTCATGATGAGACCCTCGTTCTCTTAGTTATGTAACTAAGAGCCACTACCCTAGCTTGGTGGCTAGATGATGGTAATGTCATACTATTATATACCTATGATCATGATAGGTTGGCTTGTGATGAGACCTCTTATCCTCCAAATAACCCCCTAAGCATTTATTATCATGTATTCTTTTGGGTCCCCTTTTTCTTACAGAGAATTATTTCATTTTTTTCATAGGGATCCCTGGGCGAAGCATCTGGAAGGTTCATATATAGGATTTTATCTTTTTGTCCAAAAAAAATCCCTTTGGGCCTTTAACCCCTTCTTCCCATGGAATGAGGGACAACCCCTTCTTGGGTAAATACACCTTAAAATCCCAAGAGACAAGGAAATGGGGGGTTTTAGGTGATTAAAAGTGGTAATTATGGCTCAGAACGGTATGATGGATATTCAAGGGAGTTCCTAGTAGAAAACCCATTCCTAAGAGAGACCACTTACTAGAGAAAAATTTCAACCACCTAGGTGAAACAAGGAAAAAGTCATAATGTCCAAGCATATGTCACGAAATATCAAAGCAATCTAAGATACAACATACTCAAAATGCCTCAAATATTTAAATGACACTCACCATAATACCTTACTTGTACCTCATGGAGAAATTCCCAGTGCCTCTCGGAAGCCATCTTGTGTGGTGGATGCCATATGCAAAATCCTGACCTCTGTGGTGGTGAGGAGGGTCTCCATCTGTGCAAGTGGATATTGTTGGTCATGTAGTCTCTTGGCACTCAATACTTGCAACCTGAGGGCCTCGAGACATGATCTCCTTGGTTATCCCACAAAATGGGGATAACATATGGCTCCTACATGGAGACATGTGCTCATTGTAGAGTGCATGAGAACTGCAGCATATCCTAATAGACATGTGCCTCCAAAAACTCAAAACAAAACATCAGAGCATATAGTGTGGTGCTATCACCCTTTGTCCATATACATAAAAAAAATCTAAATTGAAAACTAATATAGGAAAGAAAATTTTGACATTTTTTCAAAGATTTCTAAACTAATATTGAAATCAATATGCGAGTCAAGGGAAATGAAATATAAAATGCATCTAAACTAATATCAGTGTTATAAGCAAAATATGTTTGTTGAGACAAATCTGACCTATTTGGTTGTGAAGTCAGTTACAACCTCTTTGATAGCTCAGCAATAGGCAAAGACTACCCACACCTCAAGTGGTCCTTCGCCTGAGGTGGTAATGAAGGGGAAAAGGGAGAGGTGAAAGAATTACAAGAAGTCTTTCTTAGGACCACCCACCCTGGGTGTTGTCCTCCCTCAACTTCCTGGATGGCCAAAATGGCATAGGGGGTAAAAATTATGGATAATAGAATGAAAACAAGCTCGCTTATTTTTTGGACAACGAACTAAATAAAGAGAACAATGAGATTTTCGCTCCCTTAAAGCGTTGGGAAATGGCCCAGAATGGGTTCCCGGGGTAAACCGGGGTCGTGGACAATTAACCAATGGATGCCTCAAGTGAAAGAGTGAAACAAAAGGGGTGAAACATGATCCTAAAATATACATCCAAGTCCTTTTAGATGGATATAAATTGTGAACAACAAGTTGTTCGAAGCTTTTATGATAGGGAAACAAGCCCATAATGGCTTGATACCCCCCGGGGTGAACCGAGAAGTGATCCCGGAAGATTGTCAAATCAAAAGGGGGCTATAAAAGGAGATGAACAACCTTTTTACAAGTTGTTACAACTATGTTTAGGATAGTATTTAAAACTTCAATTTTCGGTTCATGGGTGAAGGGTGGATTGGCGAAAGGTTGACTTTAAATGTATTTTATTGGTGAATTTTTAGTTATTAACACATGCCTTGGCCACCACATTGTTTTGAAGGTTATCCTAATCAGGAAAACACATCCTGGAACTATGCCAACCAATATAAGAAGATAAGTCTTAGCAGACCATGGTGTTTAGGTTGAAGAGTGCCCCATGCAGTTTAGAGAAGCAGGGATTAGCCACTTCTCGTCACTAGATCTTTCGGGCTTTTAAAGTCGCTTGGATGGAAGAAGGATGCATGTGAAAAGGAAGAGGCCCAGGACCCCCTAAAGGGAGTTTTAGCTGATCTTATCCAAGCAGAGTATTATTCCAACCAAGTTAACCAATCCCTCGTGGAGATAACTAACATAACAAGTATTTACTTTTATCCCTCAACCCTTAACCAACAAGTGACACATCCAACAACTAAAATATAACAAGTATCACACACACAAAGAGTCTTGGAAAATTTCAGTAGATATTTGTTCCTATATTCATCCTCCTTTTTTACAATGACAACCCTCTTATTTATAAAGGAGAGGTGAAGGCTTAGGGTTAGGTCCCAAGACACTTGTCACTTTTGGAAAAGTGACAAGTGGACCAACCCTAAAGTGTTTTTGTCCTTTTACCAAAATTTAACCTTATCTTAAAAGTGAATCTTATCCAAAAGGGAATCCTATCCAAAAGGTATCAAATCAAATTTTATTTGACCTCTTAATTACAATGTATAAAAACCAAAAAGCAAATCATGCGAGACTACATATTACAAAAAGTCATTTTTCATAAAAATGACAAAATCAATATGCCACATCACCATTTGCCTTGGTATTTGTGCCATCCCAAAGGCTCTTTGATTGCTTCCATGTTTTTCAGCTGTAGGTGAAGTGATTTAGGATAGTTCCAGGCCATCCATGGCTGTCGAATTCACCGGGATGAAGCCCCAAAGTGTGGGGAAATTGCAGAGTTTATTAGGATGGAAAGGGGCCTTTGGGATTTGGTTGTTGTATGTAAATAAATGCTCCTTGTTCAGGAAATTTTCAGACCTAATTATACCCCCCCTTTTTTTCCTATAAGTTTCCCTGTGAGTTGGTCAAAGCGTGGCTTCGATTTGGGCTTGTTTTGGTGAGGGGACCCCCTGGGCCTGAAACTTGAGAGGATTTTCCCCTATACCAAACGACCACAAAAAGGATTTTTATTTTTCCCATGTTGTAGCTCTATCCTCTGCCTTTCTTCTACCTTTCATTTGGCACAAATCCAACTCTGGATGAGCAATATATGGCCCCAAAAAGGTATGCAGGAAGGAGTCAGTTGGAAAACTCATCAGGAAAAAAATTGAAATTGGGGAAAAATTATGGGCTGGAAACCAGAATTGACAGGCTTCTACAGGCTTGCATACCTGTAGTTGAAATGAGTTTTCCTCATCCATCCCAATTTGGCCTCAGAGGCCCCCAATTAGGCCTCCTTCTGGTGCATGCTTATCGGGCCAATAATGAGTCCATGTCTCTCTGGGACATGCCACTGAAATTATGGGAGGAATTTGTGGTGGTGAATTCCATGGATGCATTCCTGACTTTTCCCTGGTCGTTTCGACTATTCACGGGCGAAAATTCGCCTCCGTGCAGCGAAGTTATGAAATTAAAAGGTCCAGTGACCCTTAGGGGGGGGAATTAAAATTTACTATATAGTTTAAACATATATGAATAACATTTATTAAAAAAAAATTAATTTTATTATATTTTCTAATAATAATTGGGGGGATGAAAGTGTAAAACACCATGTTGAGCCTAGAGCAAATTTTTGGGTCAACATTCTTGGCGTCGGAGGGGAAATTCCTTCTAAAGCATGTAGAACAATGGGATCACCCACGTGACAGGCGGGAATACTTGGTGGAAATTTATACTTTCAAAGTGACCGACGTGGGTGAGGGGGAATTCGACTGTAGTATAAGGAGAATTTTTCACATTAGGGATAACTGAAGAATGAAAGTGGCGTAGTAAATATATACAGTAGAATTTATACCGAGATTCACATAAGATAGAAGAAAGGGAATAATGACCTGGGTTTTGTTGAGCAATGTGGCCCAAGTGACATGGGTCCCTCACCTGGATTATGGCTTAACTGTGAGAATCAAGGCTTAAGGTGAACCTTGGCTCGACACAAAGTTTCATGCATACCTTTGATTCTTGACACACAAACAAGCAAATGGGGATCTTTTGAAATCAACGAACCACTGGACAAAAACTAGCAAGAAAACCAGTCAAACAAGGGAGTAAACAAACATAAAAAACCTTTGGTAGTAGGTGTTGAAATATGCAGTGCTCACAAGTGATGGAACTTCATAGGAAAAATGACCATTTCTTGGAAAATCAGATTGAAAGTGGTTAGGTAAAGTTCAGTTGCAAAAACAGAGCTATGTAAGCCATCATGCCATCATGGTTTTCAGCTTCACAAGAGAATGATATGATACCTCCTTAGACTTTCCCCACTGACTTTGATTAAATAACAATCAGGTTTACTCCTATTTAAGATGACATTAAGACAATGTTTCCCAAAATGTTAAGCATGATAAAAGGGATCATAAGAGTTCATTCTTTTTAAATAGACATACAACCATAAGAATAGTACCCTTCCCATTGAACACCAGACAAACCAAAAAGGAGACAACCTACGGCATTAAAATGAAAAGACAAAAATCAAGGGATAAATCAAAGAGGGGATTATACTCAAAATCGAAACCAAACAGGCAAAAATACTCAAAATTGAAACCAAGGAGATACATACAAGCATAAAAAAGGCAACATCAAATACATACAAGAAGGAAAATCAGAAACAATGAATTCATACAAATAGAAAACGAACAAGTGGTGACTTATGTACAAGATGACGAGGTCTCTCAGAAGTAAAATAACTTTAGGTGATGACCATTCATAGGGAATTGAAGTGGTTCTCCATCTAAGTTTTTTAACCTGAAAGCATTTGTCCCTAAGACGTCGTAGATTGTGTAAAGACCCAACCATAAAGAATCAAACTTGTGATGTTTGGATGTGGCCTCATGTGCTTTGTCCCACAGTAAGACATCATCTCCCACTTCGTAATTTACCATTGTGGCTCTTTTGTCGAAGGAATGTTTAATAATGTCCTTATTCTTTTGGAGGTGTTGGAATGTGTCCTTTCTTACCTATTCTAGTTCGATGAGTGTGTCTAAATGATGTTGTAAAGGTTGGAAATCATCTTCTGCCTCAACGATAGCCAACTTCAAGGATAGAATTTGTAAGTGAATAGGCAGGATCGTAGGGGCTCCATACACCAGAGTGTAAGGACTTTGACCCATTGTTGTCTTAGGGGTTATACGATCATCCCATAAAGCAAAGTTTAACTTTGTGTGCAAATCACGCTTGTTATCCTTGACTTTCCTCTTAAGGATCTGAATCAGATCTTTATTCACAGATTCAGCCAATCCATCACCTTGGGGGTAATAGGTGGAATATCAAAAAAATTGGATTCCATATGTAACACCAAGATGGAGCATGACATCAGACATGAAATTTGATCCATTATAAGTTAATATCTCGGTAGGGGTCCCAAAATGCGATAAAATGTTACGCTCAACCAATTCTACCACCTTCTCACTCGTAGCATTCCTAAGAGAAATTGCTTCAGCCCACTTTGTAAAGTAGCTTGTAGATGTTAAGATGAATATGTGACAAGCACTGGAAGGCGGTGAAAATGGCCCAATAAATTCCATGCCCCACCTTGCGAAAGGGACTTGGACTTCAATTGGTCTCAGAGGTAAGGAAACTAACTTTTGCTTCCCAGTGAAGCATTGACAAGCTTCACATTTTCAAACCAGTAAATGGGCATCCTGGTGGAGTGAAGGCTAAAAGTAACCTACATGTAAACCTTTTT